>JAJOOS010005380.1:0-35627 GCA_029582725.1 Solanum chiquidenum | reverse complement strand
ATATAAAAATCAAGAAAAGTACATCAAAACAGCTCAAAATATTCCTAAACTGTACCAATGTCCTGAGAATATCGAAACAAAAAAATGATACAATTTTTATTCTTTTTCTTATCTGTCCAAAAAATAATACTAAAATTTAATTTTTCCTTGTAATTGTACGAAACATATAAAAATCAAGAAAAGTACATCAAAACAGCTCAAAATATTCCTAAACTGTACCAATGTCCTGAGAATATCGAAACAAAAAAATGATACAATTTTTATTCTTTTTCTTATCTGTCCAAAAAATAATACTAAAATTTAATTTTTCCTTGTAATTGTACGAAACATATAAAAATCAAGAAAAGTACATCAAAACAGCTCAAAATATTCCTAAACTGTACCAATGTCCTGAGAATATCGAAACAAAAAAATGATACAATTTTTATTCTTTTTCTTATCTGTCCAAAAAATAATACTAAAATTTAATTTTTCCTTGTAATTGTACGAAACATATAAAAATCAAGAAAAGTACATCAAAACAGCTCAAAATATTCCTAAACTGTACCAATGTCCTGAGAATATCGAAACAAAAAAATGATACAATTTTTATTCTTTTTCATATCTGTCCGAAAAATAATACTAAAATTTAATTTTTCCTTGTAATTGTACGAAACATATAAAAATCAAGAAAAGTACATCAAAACACCTCAAAAAATTCTCAAACTACACATATGACATTAAAGTATAAACAAAAAAATGATCAAAATTTTACTCTTTTAGTAACAATCCAAAAAATAAAAAATATAAGTTTTTCTTCGTAAATGTACGAAAGATATAAAAATCAAGAAAAGTACATCAAACCACCTCGAAAAATTCTCAAACTGCACCATTGATCTTAGAATATAGAAATAAAAAAATAATTAAAATTTTACTCTATCTCGTAACTGTCTGAAAAATAACGAAAAAATTAATTTTTTCTTTGTAAATGTATGAAACATATAAAAATCAAGAAAAGTACATCAAAACAACTCAAAAAATCTCAAAACACACCAATGACCTTAGAATATAAAAAAAAAAAAGATCAAAATTTTACTCTTTTTCGTGACTGTTCGAAAAATAGCAAAAAAATTTAATTTTTTTTGGTAAATGTACGAAAGATATAAAAGTAAAGAAAAGTACATAAACACACCTCATAAAATTCTCAAACTGCACCAATGACCTTAGAGAATCGAATTTTTTTTTATCAAAAGTTTATTCTTTTTCGTAAATATCTGAAAAATAACAAAATATTTATTTTTTCCTCGCAAATGTACGAAACATAGAAAAATCAAGAAAAGTACATCAAAGGAGCTCAAAAAATTCGAAAACTGCACAAAAAACCTTAGAGTATCGAAACAAAAGAATAATCAAAATTTTACTCTTTTCCTAATCTATCCGAAAAATAAAAAAAAAACTAATTTTCCTCGTAAATGTACGAAACAAATAAAAATCAAGAAAAGTACATCAAAACACCTCAAAAAAATCCCAAGCTGAACCAATGACCTTAGGATATAAAAAAAATGATCAAAATTTCACTTTTATTAATAATTGTTCGAAAGATAACAAAAATATAATATTTCCTCGAAAATGTACGAACATATAAAAATCAACAAAAGTACATCACAACATCTCAAAAAAATTTAAAACTGCACCAATGACATTAGAATATCGAAACAAATAAATGATCAAAATTTTATTCTATTTCGAAACTGTCGTAAAAATAACAAAAAAACTATTTTTTCCTCGTTAATGTAAGAAAGATATAAAAATCAAGAAAAGTACATCAAAACACCTCAAAAAATTCTCAAACTGCACCAATGATCTTAGAATATCGAAACAAAAAAATGATCAAAATTTTACTCTATCACGTAACTGTCTGAAAAATAACAAAATAAATAATTTTTCTTCGTAAATGTACAAAACATATAAAAATGAAGAAAAGTACATCAAAACACCTAAAAAAATTCTCAAACTGCACCAATGATCTTAGAATATCGAAACCAAAAAATGAACAAAATTTTACGCTATCACGTAACTGTCTAAAAAATAAAAAAAATATTATTTTTTCCTCGTAAATGTACGAAACATATAAAAATAAAGAAAAGTACATCAAAACACCTCAAAAAATTCTCAAACTGCACCAATGATCTTATAATATAAAAATAAAAAAATGATCAAAATATTACTCTATCACGTAACTGTCTGAAAAATAACAAAAACAATAATTTTTCATTGTAAATGTACGAAACATATAAAAATCAAGAAAAGTACATTAAAACACCTCAAAAAATTCTCAAACTGCACAAATGACCTTAGAATATCGAAACAAAAAAATGATCAAAATTTTATTCTTATTCGTAACTGTTTGAAAAATAACAAAAATAATAATTTTTCCTCGTAAATGTACGAAACATATAAAAATCAAGAAAAGTACACCAAAACACCTCAAAAAATTCTCAAACTGCACAAATGACCTTAGAAAATCGAAAAACAAAATGTTCAAAAGATTACTCTTTTTCGTAACTATCTGAAAAATAACAAAAAAAATAATTTTTCCACGTGACTGTACGAAGCATATAAAAATCAAGAGAGGTACATCAAAACAACTCAAAAAATTCTCAAACAGCACTAAAAACCTTAGAATATCAAAACAAAAAATGATCAAAATTTTAATATTTTTCGTAACTATCCGAAAAATAACCAATAATTTAATGTTTCCTCGTAAATATACGAAACAAATAAAAATCAAGAAAAGTACATCAAAACACCTCAAAAAATTCCCAAACTGCACCAATGACCTTAGAATATCGAAAAAAATGATCAAAATTTTACTCTTATTCGTAACTGTTCGAAAGATAACAAAATTTTATATTTCCTCGAAAATGTACGAACATATAAAAATCAACAAAAGTACATCACAACACCTCAAAAAATTCTCAAACTACCCCAATGACCTTAGAATATCGAAACAAAAAAATGAACAAAATATTACTCTATTTCGTACATGTTGTAAAAGTAACAAAAAATATTTTTTCCTCGTAAATTTTTGAACCATATAAAATTTAGGAAAAGTATATCAAAACACCTCAAAAAAATCTCAAAATGCACTAATGATCTTAGAATATCGAAACAAAAAAATTATCCAAATTATACTCTATTTCGTAATTGTTCAAAAAATAACAAAAAAATTAATTTTTCCTCGTAAATGTACGAAAGATATAAAAATCAAGAAAAGTATCTCAAAACACCTCAAAAAATTCTCATAATGCACCAATGACCTTAGAAAATTGAAACAAAAAATGATCAACATTTTACACTTTTTCGTAATTATCTGAAAAATAACCAATAATTTAATTTTTCTTCCTAAATGTACGAAACATATAAAAATCAAGAAAATTAAATCAAAACACCTCAAAAATTTCTCAAACTGCACCAATGACCGTAAATATCAAAATAAAAAAATGATCAAAATTTTACTTTTTTAGTAAATTTCCAAAAAAAAATTAATTTTCCCCGGTAATGTCCGAAACATATAACAATCAAGAAATATACATCAAAACACATCAAAAAAATAATTCAAACTACACCAATGACCTTAGAATATCGAAACAAAAAGATAACAACATTTTACTCTTTTTTGTAACTGTCCGAAAAATAACAATAAAATTAATTTTTCCTCTTAAATGTCCGAAAGATATAAAAATCAAGAAAAGTACATCAAAACACCTTTAAAAATTAGGTACTGCACCAATGACCATAGAATATCGAAACAAGAAAATGATCAAAATTTTACCCTTTTTTTTAACTATCTGAAAAACAACAAAAGCATTAATTTTTCCTCGTAAATGTACGAAAGATATAAAAATCAAGAAAAGTACATAAAAAAAACTAAAAAAATTCTCAAACTACACCAATGACCGTAGAATATCGAAACAAAAAAATAATCAAAATTTTATTTTTTTGAAATTGTCCGAAAAATAATAATAAATTATTTTTTCCTTGTAAATGTACGAAACATATAAAAATCAAGAAAAGTACATCAAAACACCTCAAAAAATTCTCAAACTGCACCAACCTTAGAATGTCGAAACATAAAAATGATCAAAATTTTACACTTTTTCGTAACTGTACAAAAATATCATAAAAATTAATTTTTCTTCGTAATATCCGAAAGATATAAAAATCATGAAAAGTACATCAAAACATCTCAAAAAATTCTCAAACTGCACCAATGACCTTAGAATATCGAACCAAAAAAATTATCAAAATTTTACACTTTTTCGTAACTGTCCGAAAAATAACTATAAACTTAATTTTTCCTCGTAAATGTACGAAACATATAAAAATCAATAAAAGTACATCAAAAGACCTGAAAAAGTTCTCAAACTGCACCAATGACTTTAGAGTATCAAAACAAAAATGAACAAAATTATACACTTTTTCGTAATTGTTCGAAAAAATAACAAAAATAATAATTTTTCTTCGTAAATGTACGAAGCATATAAATATAAAGAAAAGTACATCAAAACACCACAAAAAATTCTCAAATTACACCAATGACCTTAGAATATCAAAACAAAAGAATGATCAAAATTTTACTCTTTTTAGTCACTATCCGAAAAAATAACAAAAAAATTAAGTTTTCCTCGTAAATGTACGAAATATACAAAAATCAAGAAAAGTAGATCAATACACCTCAAGAAATTCTCAAACTGCACCAATGACCATATAATATCGAAACAAAAAAAGTATCAAAATATTTCCATTTTTCTTAACTATTTGAAAAATAACAAAAAATATTTATTTTTCCTCGTAAATGTCCCAAAGTTATAAAAATCAAGAAAAGGACATCAAAACACCTTAAAAAACTCTCAAACTATATTAATGACCTTAGAATATCGAAACAAAAAAATGATTAAAATTTAATCTTTTTTCGTAACTGTCCAAAACATAACAAAAAAATTATTTTTTCTTTGTAAATGTTCGAAAGATCTAAAAATAAAAAAAGTACATCAAAACATCTTAAAAAATTCTAAAACTGCACCAATGACCTTAGAATATCGGAACATAAAAAAAAGATCAACATTTTACTCTTTTCGTAACTGTTGGAAAAATAACAAAAGAAATAATTTATCCCCGTAAATGTCTAAAAGATATAAAATTCAAGAGAAGTACATCAAAACAGCTCAAAAAATTTTGTACTGTACCAATGACCTTAGAATATCCAAACATAAAAATGATCAAAATTTGACCTTTTTTGTAGTTGTCTGATATATAACAAAAAATTTAATTTCTCCTCGTAATTGTAAGAAAAATATAAAAATCAAGAAAAGTACATCAAAACACCTCAAAAAATTCTCAAACTGCACCAATGACCTTAGAATAACAAAACAAAAAAATGATCAACATTTTATTCTTTTTCGTAACTATCCGAAAAATTTTCAAACTGCACAAATGACCTTAGAATAACGAAACAATAACATTATCTAAAATTTACACTTTTTCGTAACTATTCAAAAAATAACAACATTTTTTTTCCTTGTAAACGTCCGAAATATATAAAAGTGGAAAAAGTATATCAAAGCACCTCAAAAAATTCTCAAACTTCACCAATGACCTTAAAATATCGAAACAAAAAAATAAAACTATTCTCAAACTACACCAATGACCTTCGAATATCGAAACAAAAAATGATCAAAATTTTACTCTTTTTTCGTAACTGTTCAAAAGATAACAAAAAAAATATTTTTTCCTCGTAAATCTACGAAACATATTAAAATCAAGAAAAGTACATCAAGTACATCACAAAGTCTCAAAAAATTCTCAAACTACACCAATGACCTTAGAATATCGAAACAAAAATATGATCAAAATTTTGCTTTCTTTCGTAACTATACGAAAAATAACAAAAAAAAATTTTCCCTCGTAAATGTATAAAACATATAAAAATCAAGAAATGTACATCAAAACACCTCAAAAAATTCTAAAACTGCACCAATGACCTTAGAATATCGAAACAAAAAAATGATCAAAATTTTACTCTTTTTCGTGATTATCCAAAAAATAACAAAAAAAATCATTATTCCTCGTAAATGTCCAAAAGATATAAAAATCAAGAAAAGTATATCAAAACACCTCAAAAAATTCTCAAACTGCACCAATGACCTTAGGATATCAAAACAGAAAAAATGATCAAAATTTTACTCATTTTCATAATTGTCCAAAAAATAATAAAAAAAATTAGTTTTTCCTCGTAAATGTACGAAACATATAAAAATCAAGAAAAGTACATCAAAACACCTCAATAATTCTCAAACTGCACCAATAACCTTAGAATATCTAAATTAAAAAATGATCAAAATTTAACTCTTTTTCTTCACTGTTCGAAAGATAACAAAAATTATTTTTTTCCACGTAAATGTATGAAACATATAAAAATTAATAAAAGTACATCACAACACCTCAAAAAATTCTAAAACTGCATCAATGACCTTAGAATATCGAAACAAAAAAATGATAAAAGTGTTAATTTTTTTCGTAACTGTCCGAAAAATAACAAAAAAATTAATTTTTCCTCGTAAATGTCGAAACATATAAAAATCAAGAAAAGTACATCAAGTACATCACAAAGCCTCAAAAAATTCTCAAACTGCACCAATGACCTTAGAATATCCAAACTAAAATATGATAAAATTTTTGCTTTCTTTCGTAACTATCCGAAAAATAACAAAAAAATTAATTTTTCCTCCTAAATGTCCCAAAGATATAAAAATTAAGAAAAGTACATAAAATACCTCAAATTTTTTTGTACTGCACCAATGAACTTAGAATATCGAAACAAAAAAATGATCAAAATTTTACGCTTTTTCATAACTTTCAAAAAATAACAAAAAAATTGATTTTTCCTCGTAAATGTATAAAACATATAAGAATCAAGAAAAGTACATCAAAGCACCTCAAAAAATTCTCACGCTGTACCAATGACCTTAGAATATAGAAACAAAAAAATGATCAAAATTTTACACTTTTTTGTAACTGTCCGAAAATAAAATAAAATTAACTTTTCCTCATAAATGTATGCGACATGTAAAAATAAAAAAAAGTACATCAAAACACCACAAAGAATTCTCAAACTGCACCAATGACCTTAGAATATCGAAACAAAAAAATGATCAACATTTTATTCTTTTTCGTAACTGTTCGAAAAATAACAAAAAAATTAAATTAATCCTCATAAATGTCCGAAGGATATAAAAATCAAGAAAAGTACATCAAAACACCTCAAAAAATTCTCAACCACACCAATGATCTTAGAATATCAAAAGAAAAAAATGATCAAATTTTTACTCTTTTTCGTTACTGTCTAAAAAATAACAAAAATTTAATTTTTCTTGTAAATGTACGAAACATATAAAAATCAATAAAAGTACATCAAAACACCTCAAAAAATTCTCAAACTTCACCAATGATCTTAGAATATCAAAACAAAAAAATGATCAAAATTTAACTCTTTTTCGTAAGTGTCTGAAAAATAATAAAAAAGTTTATTTTTCCTCGTAAATGTACGAATCATATAAAAATCAAGAAAAGTAAATCAAAACACCTCAAAAATTCTCAAATTGCACCAATGACCTTAGAATGTCGAAACAAAAAAATGAACAAAATTTTACATTTTGTTTGTAATTATTCAAAAAATAACAAAAACAATTTCTTCGTAAATGTTCAAAAGATATAAAAATCAAGAAAACTACATAAAAACACCTCAAAAAATTCTCAAACTACACCAATGACCTTAGAATATCGAAATAAAAAAAATGATCAAAATTTTACTCTTTTTCGCAACTGTCTGAAAAATAACAAAAAAATTAATTATTCCTCGTAAATGTACGAAACATATAAAGATCAAGAAAAGTACATCAAAAAATGTATGAAACATATAAAGATCAAGAAAAGTACATCAAAACACCTAAACAAATTCTCAATCTGCAACAATGACCTTTGAATATCGAAATAAAAAAATAATTAAAATTTTACACTATTTCGTAACTTTTCGAAAAATAACAAAAAAATTAATTTTTCCTTGTATATGTCCGAAAGATATAAAATCAAGAAAAGTACATCAAAACACCTCTAATAGGTATGCACACGACCGTACTCACACACAAAGAAAAGGAAAGTAGCTAACTAAATCCGACGGGCTCCCATAAACCCGGCGGGTACGCTCATGCACAATATGAAAGTAAACCCCGAACGGACTCCCATAAGCCGAACAGGTGCAAAGAAGGGAGAGTTGAAATGAAGTAAGACGATCCGATGAAGTTTCAAAGATTACCACAAATTTATGGACTTGAACCGAGCTAATCCATGTGCCTAAAGCTTACCCAGAGCTAATAGGGAAATAAGGACTTGAACCGAATGAAGATAAAGGATCAAGGACTTGAACCAAAATTTGGAGTAACTGAGGACTTGGACAAAGGCTAAGTATAATCGTGGACTTAACCACATAAAATATGACCAAGGACTTGAACCGAGGTTAAGGATAATCATGGACTTGAACCACATAAAATATGACCAAGGACTTGAACCAAGGTTAAGGATAATCGTGGGCTTGAACAACATAAAATATGACCAAGGACTTAAACCGAGGTTAAGGATAATCGTGGACTTGAACCACATAAAACATGAGAAGGACTTGAACCGAGGTTTAGGATAATCGTGGACTTGAACCACATAAAATATGACCAAGGCAAAGACTTGAACCCTGCCCGGTGAAGTGAACTGGGGACTTGAACCACGAGTAGAGGTGAGTCGGTTAGAAATAGGATCAGCTGTTAACTGAGCATCACAGGGAGTATCCCCAAACAGAGTGCCATCAATAAATCACTCCTGCCCAAATCGTATCCAATCAGAATCGTCATGTAGCTTCCAAACCAAGAATTTGAATACATCGAAACCGACGGGACAAGGAATTATGGATATAAGGTTCCACGAGCGGTGTTACTGCCTGGCTAAAGCCCAGATTATCAGATTCAAGTCTGCTATATCATTCTACAAGGAGCTAAGCCGTCCGAAGCGACGTCAGAGAAGTTTCAAGGCCTAACGACTCTAAAATATGCAAGACTATGGCAATTGCTAGTCTAAGCCTAGACTAAGGCCAACCATGCTTTCAAATATACACACAAGCCATAAAAAGGGCGCACCACAAGGTACAAATGATCAATAATTACATTAGACATGATTCAGTAACTCGGAGTACCCGAAATTAGTGCCTAAGTCATGGTTTCTAGGAATTTAGCATGCTCAACCACCAATTACCCCAAAATCACAAAAATCAACATACAAATGCTAAATCATGCTCAATCTAAGGGGAGGGAAGCCGTAGCCTACCTTTAGGCCGACCACGCGCGCTCCAAACCAATTCGCCGGAGCTTTTCCTTCTCGAACGGCCTTTGAACGATGTTACACTATCAAATATAGGATCACAATGTTAGTACGGTCGTTTAGACACCAAAATCACAACAAACCGAGATGGGTCAAATTTGGAGTTGAAACGGGTATTGTGAAACCCGCACCGAACTTTTTGGATTTGACTCCACCAAAAGACCCAAAAAAGTACCCCCAAACTTATGTTCCAAAATAGAGCACAATTCGGGGGACAAAACGCAGCAAAGCCCAACATGTGAAAAAACCACACTTTAACTAACTTAAAAAGAAAGCATGCAGCAGGTAAAACACAAAATTTACAAGAATAGAAGGGTGAACAGCACTCCCTGAACACTCCACGACGTAGAGTCGATAATTCCTAACACGTGGGACTTCGAATCACCCAAAACTGAGCTAAAATGAGCAAGATATCACCAATTTAATAAAGCAAACAACAAGAACTCGAAAAAGGGCTAAGCAGTCTAGTTTATCACAATTTTTACCTCGAACGACGCGTACCCAAAAACTTCTGATTAATCTACAGCGAAGACACCAAATAAATGAATCTCCCGCACTTTGAATCGCCTTATTTGGCCAAGAAATGAGGGAGATATGAGCTTTTACAAGTTTCAATAAGTGTGCCGATTTTCTGCTATATAAACCAGATTTCAGCCTTTTTTTTCCCGAAAACTTAATATCTCCGACGGGGCGCTCCAAACTTGTTCGGAACCCCGTGCACGCAAACAATATATGCAACCATACCAAATTCGATATTCCGGACTCAATGGCGCAATCATAATTTTCATACGAGGTCATCTTGAAAAAAGTAGGTCCCACACCCATACGTCATTTTAAGTCAAAAAGAACAAAGGGGCTCGAAAAAAGCTTGGAATCCTCGGGACACGAATGAAGGGTCAATCTAGACCAAACTCGACATTCTGGAGCTAACTGCGCTGACGAAATTCTCATCCAAGCGCGTTTGCTCAGAATGTTGACTAAAGTCAAACTTAGTCGCACTGACTTACACTAAAAAACTTGGGAGTTATGCCGACCATGCTACCAACCTAAAATGACCCTTACGAAGCTGATGGAATCGTCAGAATTGGATTCCGATGTCATGTTCTTGAACTTTTGATCGAAAATGATCGTCCAAAGTTCATAAGCTCCAAAAACACTAGAACTCGCATAAATACCAAATGAACTACTAGGTGACCGAACTGTCAGTCCTAGCAAGTCGTAAATGAATTGGGGTTGCTATAGGAACACTCTAAACGACACACAGAAGGTAAAACACAGAAACAACAAGGAGGATCATTACAACATCCACTACTAAAAAGGACTTTCATCCGTGAAAGTTAGGGTCAAGAAGTACCTGAAGGCTCAAACAAGTCGGGAAACTTCTCTCGCATCTCCTGCTCGGTCTCCCAGGTAGCCTCTTCAACTAGACGATGCCTGATACATCCAAACTTACACCTCAATTAAGAGATATAAATGGCCGAAGTCAATTTACATAACTCAATGTGAGTTGAGGTCGATCCCATAGAGAATTTCTTTACATAAATTATTTCACTATTGCATTTACTCAAATGTCGTTATTATTTCCTAAAGTAACAGTTGCGGAAAGTAAAATGGGTTTAGTTGTGATGTTCTAGTAACTAAAATTTGTAATCAAAATCCAGATTAACAATTAACAGAGTTTTAAGTTCTAAAGTTGTTTCGATGATTAAATGAAACTAGGAATGTGTTCCCCATAACGTTACATCTAATGTTCTTCCGTAATTGAGTTTCAGGCAATTCCTCTTTACAAAATACAGACGAGTTAGATATATCTGATACTTCTCAGTCTAATCAGATAATGTTCACTCAAGTACTCTCGGTCCCAAAGTGTTACTATTTTAACCCTCGTTTACAATGGTGTTAAAGTTCTTTTCTCTCGTTGACTCCATTTCTTCTAATTAATTTAGCTTTTTCCTAACTATCATTTTTCTCTCGAACAAATAATAGATATAGGATCACTCCAATGCGTGCACTCATCAGAATACGTGAATAATGAAAGCTAGATTATAATTTGCAAACATAAATCGCCTATCAGTCATTTTACGGAATTACACTTTGATTCACGTCATAAATCCCACAATCACAGTTGTGGTATTTATCCACTCATGATTTCACGTAAACATTCATAAATATAAAATGAAAACATGTTTAGAAATTACTTACGAGAATAAGCAAATCAACAAGCCACTTTGATAATTCAAGAATCGGGAATCCGAACTTCAAACTTGATTCAATGTTAAAATCGAAAACCAAAAACTAAGAATAAAGGAAACTTGTTCATCGTTCAAAGTAAGACAAGATAAAAACTAAAAACGACCTAATTAATTCAAATAAAGTGTTTTAAAAAGAGTCCTACTCGAAGTAGGACTGAACTGTTGGACACTTCATGACCACTTCTACGACCCATCAAGGGCTTCACGGTCCGTGAAGCCCCTCGTGGTCTTTAATTGGCACTTCTGAAACTTTTGATCTTCAACGTTAACACACTGGGTAGGTACCACAGGCAACTCCACGGTCCGTCATAGGAACCACGGTCCGTCATGGTGTCCATGGTCTTTACTTGGGCACTTCCCATTTAAGCTCCTCGAGGCCTAAGTACTGGATCATCTTCACGATCACAACCACAGATCGTTATGAGGACCACTGTCTGTGAGGTTGGCCGTAATCTTTACTTGGTCCAACCTAATCTCAACTTCTCCAAGACTTCATACTGAAATACTTCACGACTGGCACCATGGTTCGTGACAAGGACCACGACCCGTCTAGGTGCTCGTGGTCTTCACTTGATCATAATCATCTTCTACTTCTTTTTCATTTTTTTCACGCAAGCAAGAATCTGTCTATACATTCAACAAACACATCAAAGCATACAAAATACACTAAATTCTAGTATTAATCCTTAGTTTTCAAGCATCAAATGTACCAAGATTTCGCGGCACATCAACACCCTCAACTTAGAACCATTACTTGTCCTCAAGTGATAAGAAAGCAATACATTCAATCCTCAAATTATTGAAACACTTTTGAAACTACTCAGTAGCCATCTCAAACACAATTTGTATCCAAAACCATGAATCTACCATGCAAGGATCAATATATGACATCTCATTACTCAAAGTTGATCATGCTTATGCTTGTTAATTATAAGCTAACACAATCTACTCTAAAATGCAATCACTGTGTCCTCACACCAAAGAGGTCCCTCACTCATGATAATTAGGACTAAGTACTACGCTCTCTCTCAAAGAACTTCTAACACTAAAAACAAACTACCATATGCTTGCCCTTGTTTTCAACACTCTATCTTTCAAACACTCGGAATAGGATCACTGTAGGACTTTATCGGATTGTAACATATTTGGGTTTGTGAGTGACCACTCCCTTGGTTCTCCAAAGTTTCTTTGCACATAACTCTTTTCTAAGCGATTCCCTTTTTTTTACTTCATTTCAGCACATCCTAGCAGCCATTATTTTCTTTTTCTTTTCTTTTCTCTTTTTCTTCATTTTTTTTTGTATGCATTTAGCTTACTGGTTGAACCTTCTTTTTCACTTCTTCTTACTTCTCGGATTGCAATCACCCTCAACTTAGGATATGATATTTACTGGAAAAGAACAAAGACTGATTTACAGGCTCAAATCGGGTTCAAGTGATACATTTTTATTTGGTTTTTTCATTTCTGGCATTTTAATGGCTTAACAAAAATGGCCTACTGATCCTCTCCTATCCGGTTATTCTCAGATCTAAGCGAGACTACTCAGGCAAGTTCTAGTAACTCCAGTTTGTTGGTTCAACAATTTATTTATCAGACTGACAATGTTCAACATGTAAGTATCTAAGATGTCATCTAAATATCCTAACAGTCAAATTTCAGATTGAGGTCCTCATTTTTCACAGACTAAATGTTGCACAACTCAACACACAAACACTGCATATTCTTATCACAACAAAAACAAAGTCATCCTAGATTTCACAATAAACACATAGTCAACCTCCATTCATCCTAACAGTTAAAATGGCAGGTTGCTCACCACCCCCTCCCTAAACAAAAGGACTTTGCCCTCAAAGTTAATAAAGAAAACAAAGCAGGGATGTGAGGAGGGGTCATACCTATGGCGCTCTAGGCACCGATAGTCGAATCACCATCGGCATCCTTATCAATGGGTGCACTCTCAGTACTCAGCGCATGATCAGGCTGGCTACCACTCATCGGGGTAGGTACTCCGCTACCAAAAACTCCAGCTAACATTGCATCTCGCTGTTATTGCTTACATGCTTCTTTTTCTCTAGCTTCCTTCCTTGCTGCCCTGCGGGCTTTCTTTTACTGCCCTGCGGGCTTTCTTTTGCTGCCTCCTTTCTTCTCTGGACATGTTAGCAGGTAGGTCCTCATCAGATTCTCAGGCTTTGTGTTTTCTCTTGCCAGACTTACTCGTGGGTAGTTTACCCCAAAAATCGTCAAGTGATTGAGTGGAGGGTGCCTGATTAAGCAGTTGCATCAAGGAATCTGGCATGATCGGAGTGGGTGCCTCTACTGGCTTTTCAGCCAGTTTAGCAACTTGAGCCTGCATTTCAACCAGTTGTGTCTGGAAATCTTCATTGTTGACTGAACCGATAGCTTGCAATTGTTCCTAGACAAGGATCTCCAGACCATCCATCCTATCTTTTAAGACAACCAGCTACTTCCGCATCTCATCTTTTATCTTTTTCTTCGTGCGTACACATCTTGCTCTATTATTTGGGGCATCCGGTTCATAATCTGGTCGACTAGGGTCCATGTCTGGCGCTGATCTGCAACCAAATTCTCAAGAAAAAGCATAGGAATAGTGACATAGGTACCAGGAGCCTGTGAGGATGAAACTGATGGTGGTGCTGCCTCTGTAGATGGCTGTGATGACTCCCCCTATTCTAGACCTCTATCCGCATATGGGATGTCAATTGGTACATGAGGAACAATAGCCAAAGTACCCACAACTTTAGATTTTGCACTAAAGAGATGGTTCACGACATCTTTGATTTTAGAAGCTTGGGTGAGTCTGAATGCTTCACCCCATCTGTCAATCAATCTGTTTGGGGGAATGTTCGCTTGTCAACATAGTTTCCCTATCAAACAAGGAAATGGAAGTCTGACTCTCTCATTCAGTGCCCTATCTCTCATCTCGGTCGCTATAATCTTCCCCATATTTATCGGATAACCAACCATGAGGCACGCTACCAAAGAAGCCAGTGAAGGAGACAAGGTATTATCATTAGTTGTAGGTCTCAATTGTGCATGGACAACAACCCACCAAACCTTGGCTGGAAAAGATAATGAAGCTTTAGTAATCAATGTTGGTGTTGTTGTGACCCAAGTTGTATTCTCCTCATCTACGACAATCTGCCTCGCAATCCAGCGCAAGACCCCCTCTCTCGAGAACTCTGGATCTCCATCTCAGTATCACTGGTGACCGCATGATGTTTTCCCTAAAAAAGGCCAACTAAAGCTGGTGCACTGTATTCTGGGCCATGCAACATCCTTTTAATAGTAGCCTCGGAGAGATCTAACGATTTGCCTCGAACCATAATTGAGTTGAGTGGACCCAAAACTGGCAATGTCTTTCTGCCCCCGTTTAGTTGTCTTAGTTTCTGCAGCAAAGTTCATCAATGTAGCTACATAAGACACATAAAAATCTCTGGCAAGGTGGCTAGAATACTCTCCAGGTGCATTGTTCATCCAGTCAAACTAATGAAACTGGAAGATCCGATAAATGTCGGGGAATGCTTTGATATCAGCAACCACCACTCTGGTCTCAGGCATGATTGATCTCTTCTTGAAACTGCTAGATTTGGTCACAATGCCATTATTAAAGAGGTCCTCACACCTATTCACCATCCACATAGAGCGGAAATAGTCAATCAGTTGCTGTCTCACTGCGGAATCAACTTCATGGATGTTCACATATTGAACCATGGTGTCATCAGTGGTGATCTCCTCATCTTCTCCTAATGCACCTTCCTCTTCCTACGCTCCAGTTTTAGCTTATGTGTTGACTGCAAGTGGAGGTGTGGTAATATCTTCCTGAGAGCCACTTGCCGACTCTGAACTTCCTCCTGAACCATTATCAGACTGGCTACCTGAACCAGCATTAGATTTACTTCCCGATTCCTCACCGCTACCGAAACTACTACCTCCATCTTCAGACTGGGGAGGAGTGTCCTGGAGAATGGCCCTCACTGTTCTGGATCTAATAGCTCGAGGTGGGTGATCTTCAGGTGTAATATTTATCTGTACCTCTACTAGACTCCTGAGTATGGTGACCTTCAGATTGCGAAGCAGTAGGTGAGGAAGGTGGGGCTGCGTTCTTTCTTCGGGGAGCCATAGTACCTGAACAATGCAAACACCCATTAATAACCAAATCATTAAAATGACACACTACCGGGTACTCAGACTTCCCCTGTGTAATTACATCATGACGCCTTGTCTTAAGAATGTCGTCACCCAATCTATCATTGAGAAGGGCCACAGAATCAAAAGACGAAATAGGAATAAAAATACAAAAAGTAAACTGTACAAAATAAGTAAACTATACGGGATCTCACATGGGTCGTGGTAGATACCATGGTCCGTGAAGACCCTCGTGAACAACAGTTAGAGGGATTACTGTGTGGGACAGTGGGCTGGAGTGGATCACAGATGACTTCACGGTCCGTGAAGTGAACCACGATCTGTGAAGACCGTCGTGATCCTACCCAGTGAACTCCTCTTTTTCCAAGTGTGGTCCACGAGTGGTTTCACGACCCATAGTTGATCTTACGGTCCGTGCAACCCATCGTGGACTTACAATTGGCCCTTTTCAGTGGTCTTCTCATCCGACAAACACTTATGCCTAATGTTATCTAATTGTAGCACAATTATGAAACCTATATGCACATTAGTTTAATCAATCTACCAAATCTATCAATCCCCATTTAATCAATCACAATCTATATCTCACTAAGGTCATAACCACATACCCTTGGGAATAGTCATACAAATGGCAACAAATTCACTCGAAGTTATTGGTACAACACTCATACAAGTACCATTCATGCTTACAAATAGGACTCAAACATACACTCGGATCATCATAAGAATTATGGAAGAATTCATTCAATCCATGACTCTCAACAACCAATTTTACCCAATTTCGATCAACCCACATATGAAAAATATCAAACTCAACTGATCCACAACAAGTAGGTATCCCCAATGATCATTCATAAAAAATAATGCTCAAATTCGACACAATCAAGGTAGTTTTAACTTGTTGATTGATAAGTTCATGCTTATAACAAGTTAACAGTAAACTTACTTTGAATGAAATCAAAATTCTTGCCCAAAAACAAAAGAGATGAGTTTGAATTCAATTGATTAATTCGTAGAAATAGGGTTGTGGCTTCCTTTATGAAATTAGAGCTTGTAGATGATGTAAAATGTTTATAACCTTTGAGTAGCCGTTATGGAAGAGGAAAAGAGAAGAAAACTGACCTTTGGCATTTGAAGTGACCTATATACATTTAGTTTTGACAATTCCTTACGCGCGGGTCGGGTAGGGTGGTCATGATACTGGGTTAGGGATGACGGGCTGTGAAGTGGCTCGTGAAGGACACCACGGTCCGCATAGATGTCCGTGGATATGACTTGGGTTGATGATACTTACCTGAGGTTCACGAAAGGCTAAACTGTTCGTATAAATATTGAAAGAGACTTAAAACCTTCTGTGAACCACTTTCCAGTAGCCTCGATATCCTATAGGTTGTTGTGACGGACTTTGAAGTTGTCCGTGAAGGGCACCATGGTCCGTGGGACTGCCCGTGAAGGGCTTCCTGCACCAGTTCTGCAATTTTGAGTCCAAATCTTTTCTGCACACATCAACACACAGTGACTTTATAAAAATAAGGAAAAATGATAAAAAGGAAACTACCTATTACAATTAACATCTTGGGTTGCCTCCCAAGCAGCGCACAATTTAACGTCGCGGCACGACGCATGTTACTTGATTACTCAGACTTCATCAAGTTTACATTCCTCCACAATTTTCACTTCTTTAGGAACACCCAAGTATTCCTTGATTCGCTGACCATTGGCCTTGAACCTCTCACCCTTGTCATTCTCAAGCTCAATAGCACCCGACTGGAACACTTGAGTTACCTTGAAAGGCCCAGACCATTTGGGTCTCAATTTCCCTGGAAATAGACGAAGTGTAGAATTCAAAAGTAATACCAAGTCACCAAGAGTAAAGGTTCTCTTCTCAATATGCTTATCATGATACAACTTCATCCTCTCCTTATACAATGCAGACCTCTCATATACTCTCAAATGGAACTCATTCATCTCATTAATCTGATCTAGTCTCAGGTTTGCAGTTTCACTCCAACTAAGGTTCAATTTTTTCAAAGCCCAGAGTGCTTTATGCTCAAGCTCAACTGGCAAATGACGTGCCTTTCCAAAAACCAATTGATATGGATACATACCAATAGGCGTCTTGAAAGCTGTCCGATATGCCCATAGAGCATCATATAACTTTCTTGCCCAATCTGTCCTGTTGGCATTCAGTGTTTTAGCCAAAATCGCCTTAATCTCTCTATTAGACACCTCCACTCGACCACTGGTCTGGGGATGATAAGGAGTTGCCACCTTGTGCTGTTTAACCCCATATTTGGCCAGAAGTGCACTGAATCCCTTGTTGCAGAAATGGGAACCGCCATCACTGATGATAGCTCTGGGTGTGCCGAACCTTGAGAAGATATTCTTATCCAGAAAACCAACGACACTCTTGCCATCATTCTCAGGCAAAGCAACTGCCTCAACCCATTTGGACACATAGTCAACTGCCACCAATATGTACTTCTACCAATAGGAGCTCACAAATAGGTCCATGAAATCGACGCCCCATACATCAAATAACTCCACCTCTAGAATAGGTGTCATGGGTAACTAATGGCGTCGAGAGATGGCTCCTTGCCACAGGCACACATCACAACTCCTTACTATGTCCATCACATCCTGATGAATTGTGGGCCAGTATTACCCACACTGAAGTATCTTGTGGGCTGTACGAGCACCTCCACGATGGCAACCTACTTGAGAGGAGTGACATGCCTTTAAAATGTGCAACATCTCAGCTTCAGGGATGCATCACCTGATGATATTGTCAGCACACACCCTGTACATATAAGGTTACTCCCAAAAATATCTACCCACATCATGCAGGAATCTCTTCCTTTGCTGAAATTTCAGCCCTTCAGGCATGAAGTCACTAACAAGAAAGTTAGCAAAATCAGCAAACCAAGGAATAAGATCAAGAGTAGCGGCTAATACCTGCTCATCCGGGAACGAATCATTTATTTCAAGATCAAGTTCTTCTTTATTTTCAGCCTCCAACCTAGACAGGTGATCAGCCACCTGGTTCTCACAACCTCTCCTATCCTTGACCTCAAAATCAAAATCCTGAAGTAGCAACACCCATCTGATCAACCTTGGCTTGGCATCTTTCTTTGCCATGAGTTATATCAGAGCTGCATGATGTGTGTGGACTATCACTCTAGTACCCAACAAGTAAGATCTGCCCCAGTAGTTCCTATTCAATAACTGTGTAATTTTGTTGTGCTATATTTAGTGACTTGCTAGCATAGTAAATCGGATCGAACATCTTGTTGTGCTTCTGCCCCAACATAACTCCTAAATAAGTACCACTAGCATCGCACATTAACTCAAATGGCTTAGCCCAATTTGGGCTAATAATCACTGGGGCATACACCAACTTCTCCTTCAGGCATTCAAAGGCTCTGAGACATGCCTCATCAAAAATGAATTTCACCTCCTTCTCCAAAAGCTTACACATGGGGTGTGTAATTTTTGAGAAGTCCTTGATGAAACGCCTATAGAATCCGGCATGCCCTAAGAAACTTCGAACACCGTTCACACAGATAGGTGGAGGCAACTTTTCAATCACCTCAATTTTGGCCTTGTCGATCTCTATCCACTTTTGTGAAACCTTGTGCCCAAGGACTATGCCTTCCTTGACCATGAAATGGCACTTCTCCCAGTTTAGCACTAGGTTTGCCTCCTCGCATCTCTGTAGGGCCCTACTAAGATTAAGCAAATAGTCGTCAAAGATGTCACCTACCACTGAAAAGTCATCGATGAAGACCTCCAGAGTGTCCTCCACCATGTCCGAGAAGATAGACATCATACACCTCTGGAAAGTTGCTGGTGCATTACATAGTCCAAATGGCATGCGTTTAAACGCAAAGGTGCCATAAGGACATGTAAAGGTGGTCTTTTCCTGATCTTCAGGAACAATTGATATCTGGTTGTAGCTAGAGTATCCATCTAAGAAGCAATACCACCCTTTTCCAACCAACCTGTCAAACATCTGGTCCATGAAAGGCATCGGGAAGTGATCCTTCAAGGTCCACTTGTTCAACTTCCTGTAGTCCATGCACACTCGCCATCCAGCGACTGGTCTCTACGGAACCAACTCATTCTTTGTGTTCGCAACCACAGTCATACCACCCATTTTGGGCACATATTGCACTGGGCTGACCCAGTGACTGTCAGAAATGGGGTACACCACCCCAACATCTAACCACTTCATGATCTCCTTTTTGACCACCTCTTGCATTGGTGGGTTTAACTTTCGCTGGTGTTCAATGGTTGGGCTGCAGTCCTTCTCAAGTTAGATCTTATGGGTGCATATACTTGAAGGTATCCCGATGATGTCAGCAATGGTCCACCCGATAACTCTTTTGTACCTTATCAACATTTTGATCACAACTTGGACTTGTGCATCATTCAAATCTGTAGCCAAAATCACAGGTAAAGTGTTGTTAGTGCCCAAAAATACATACCTCAGGTGGCTGGGTATCTGTTTCAGTTCCAGTACAGATGGCTCCTCAATAGATGGTTTTGCTGGAGGACTCAGCCTATTTTTCAAATCCAAGTCCAATTTCTTTAGATCATAAAGTGTGCTCCCTTTCCCTGCAAAGCATTCACGGTCTGTACATCATTAGACCGGAAATTAGCTTCAAAGTTCATCAACACGGCTGCTAATGTTTCAACAGCCAACCTCTCCTTGGGTTGCTCCCATCTCTTCTTCATCAAAAACCTCTATCGCAGACACCACATTCATGTCACGTGGCTGTTTCATTGACCTGCAATTATTAAACTTTACCTCTTCTTTGTTGAGTCTGAACTTCAATTCTCCTCTCTCAACATCAACCAATGCTCGTCCTGTGGCCAGATATGGTCTTCATAAAATTATGGGAACCTCAAAATCCACTTCGCAATCCAAGATCATGAAGTCTGCCGGAAAGATGAACGTGTCCACCTTTACAAGCACATCACATAGGATTCCCACAGGTCGCTTCAGTGACCTATCTGCCATTATCAACCTCATGGCTGTAGGTTTTGGAACTCTTAACCCTAGTTACTTGTAGATGGCCATCGGTATCAGGTTTATACTGGCCCCTAGGTCACACAAGGCCTTTGAAAATTTGACTGATCCGATAGTGCATGGGATGGTGAATGCACCCGGATCCTTCTTCTTCTGTACCAGAGACCTGGTAGCAATAGCACTGCAGTGATGAACATGGTTAGTTAAATTAATACTTACAACTCTCTTCTTTATAACCAAGTCTTTCATGAAATTGGCATATCCTGGCATCTGCTCAAGGGCTTCCACCAATGGTATGTTTACTGACAGTTGTCTCAGCATGGTGATCAACTTCACAAATTTTCCATCTTCAGCTTTCTTTTTAAGCCTTTGAGGGAAAGGAGGAGGTGGTTTTGGTATCTACTGAAGAGGCATAGTTCCCTCACCTTTTTTTCTTTTTCTCCTGCTGGTTTTGCTATTGGTTGAGCATCCTCCAAGTGATCTACTTGCTCAGCTTCATCCCCCTCTTTTACAACTTGCTTTAATACCTGCTCATGTTTAGTACCTTTAAAAATTGGGTCATTAAGAATCTTACCACTCCTGGTGGCAATAGCCATGCAAAGCCCGTCCTTCTTAGGATTTTAGATCGTGTCATTTGGTAGTGACCCATTATTCCTCTGATTTAATGGGATGAAAGTTGCCCCAACTGCTACTCAATTTGCTTGATGGAGGTGGTGTGAGAGTCTACCATTTGACTTATACTAGAGAAATCACCTCTCATCTCCTTCACCCCTGCATCGGTTGATTCAACTTTTTGGGGAACCTTGGCTAACATGTCTTCCAGCTTAGACCTGCTGGAACTACCATTTGCTCGGTCTCTATTACCTGGGGGCACAGACACACCACAGTGATATTTTTTGTACCCATCTCTGTTCTACCAGTTTCCCTGCTCTTTTTTCGCTGGCCTCTCATACTATCTTTCTCTAGAGTAGTTCCGACCTGCATTTCCAGAGTTGTAACCCTGGTTTCCTGAGTTATAATTCCAAAAACCTCCTTGGTTGCCCAGATAATTAGCCTCCTCATCTAAATCGATATCCTAATCTTCATACCTGTTTGGCTGTCCCACAACATTTACTTTTTCAGACTTTGAAACAATATGCTTCATGAGTAGATCTATTTGGGTCCTCATGTGTGCAATGTCCTGATCCTTTTCTTCCTCTCTCTTCCTTTTTTCAATTGAAAGTTCAAAAGTGTACCCAAGATCTCCTACTTATGCATCCCTGGTGTACCATGCCCTGTTATTCTTTGACACCTCGTCCATCAGTTGCATTCAATCTAAGAATGGCTTCCTTATAAATGATCCTCCACATACTGCATCAGCAACAAGTTTCGTAACATAATTCAAAGATCTATAGAAAACCTATTTTAGATGTCTCTCAGTTAGACCATGGTTTGGGAACTTCTTCAGCTTTTGGTTGAATCTACACCAAAGTGTCATGCATTGCTTCTCCTGGTAACTGCTTATGGGCGCTTATCACATCCTTCATCTGCAGTTCTTTTGATTTTGGAAAGAATTGTTCTAGGAAAGCCTCCTTCAGTTCAGTCCAAGTCCTGATTGAGTCATCCGGCATCTCATTCAACCAGTTGGTTGCCTCTCCAGCAAGAGACAATGGAAACATCCTTAATTTCATCGTTCTTTGGCTAAAACTAGGGATTTCTGGCGATTTGCAGATCGCCACAAAGTTCATCAAATATTGGTTTGTATCATCACAAGCTGCACCCCTGAACATACCTTTCAGATTCAACATTTTAATCATAGTGCTAGTAATTGTAAATTTCACACCTGGAGGTAGTATATGTAACACTATCACTCCTGTGGCTCTAGCTCCATCCAAATCTAATCATTATCTTCATACATCATGTGAGTTGGATATTATGCTCGACCCCTTGGAGCTATTCGTTGGCGGTGGGAGGTATGATTTCATCCACTTCTATATTTTCTTCCACCACCCTAGGCGGGTTGTTCACATCATTCTGCTGAATACCTCTTGCAACGGTTTCAGCTTCCAGTCCCATTCTTTGCCTCTGAGCCTTAAGTTCTTGTGCATTCATGATTTTATGGAGTGCCTTTCAAAGTTCTGGGTCGTATGGGATCAATGTGGCTCCCTTACTTCTTGTATTTGGAAAATAATGTCGAACTCACCTGAAAGAGACGAAGACAAAGAACAAGACGTAGAATTAAGAAATATAACTACAACTCGAATAAAATCTAGTAAAACACTTCTGAATTGAAATTCCCCGGTAGCGGTACAAAAATTTGATACGTCCAAACTTACACCTCAATTAAGAGATATAAACGATCGAAGTCAATTTACAGAACTCAACGTGAGTTGAGGTCGATCCCACAAATAATTTCTTTACAAAAATGATTTCACTATTGAGTTTATTCAAATGTCATTATTATTTCCTAAAGTAACAGTTGCGGAAAGTAAAATGGGTTTCGTTGTGATGTTCTAGTAACTAAAATTTGTAATCAAAATCTAGATTAACAATTAACAGAGTATTAAGTTCTAAAGTTGTTTCGATGATTAAACTAAACTAGGATTGTGTTCCTAATAAAGTTACATCTAATGTTCTTCCGTAATTGAGTTACAGGCAATTCATCTTTACAAAATACAAACAAGTAAGATATATCTGATACTTCTCAGTCTAATCAGATAATGTTCACTCAAGTCCTCTCAGTCCCAGAGTGTTACAAGTTTAACCCTTGTTTACAATGGTGTTAAAGTTCTTTTCTCTCGAACTCAAACTTTAACTCCATTTCTTCAAGTTAATTTAGCTTTTTCCTAATGATAATTTTTATCTCGAACAAATAATAGATACAGGCTCAGTCCAATGCGTTCACTCATCAGAATACGTGAATAATGAAAGCTAGATTATAATTTGCAAACATAAATCGCCTATCACTCGTTTTACATAATTACACTTCGATTCACGTCATAGATCCACCAATCCCAATTGTGGTATTTAACCACTCATGATTTCACGTAAACATTCATAAATATAAAATGAAAACATGTTTAGAAAATACTTACGAGAATAACCATATCAACAAGCCACTTTGATAATTCAAGAACAGGGAATCCGAACTTCAAACTTGATTCAATGTTAAAATCGAAAACCAAAAACTAAGAATAAAGGAAACTTGTTCGTCGTTCAAATTAAGAGAGGAAAAAAAACTAAAAACGACCTAATTAATTCAAATAAAGTGTTTTAAAAAGTATCCTACTCAAAGTAGGACTGAACTGTCGGGCACTTCACGACCACTTCTACGACCCGTCAAGGGCTTCCCGGTCTGTGAAGTCCCTCATGGTCTTTACTTAGAACTTCTGCAACTTGGATCTTCAAGGTTAATACACTGGGTCGGTACCATGGGAAACTCCACAGACCGTCATAGGAGCAACGGTCCGTGATAGTGTCCATGGTCTTTACCTGGTCACTTCCCATTTAAGCTCCTCGAGGCCTAAGTACTGGATCATCTTCACGATCACAACCACAGACCATTATGAGGACCACGGTCCATGAGGTTGGCCGTAATCTTTACTTGGTCCAACCTAATCTAAACTTCTCCAAGACTTCATACTGGAAATACTTCACGACTGGCACTATGGTTCGTGAAAAGGACCACGACCCGTCTAGGTGCTCGTGGTCTTCACTTGACCATAATCATCTTCTGATTTTTTTTATTTTTTTTCACGCAAGCAAGAATCTGTCTATACATTCAACAAACACATAAAAGCATACAAATATACACTCATATTCTTGTATTAGACCCGCTGGAACTACCACTTGCTTGGTCTCTATTACCTGGGGGCACATACACACAACTATGATCATTTCTGTACCCATCTCTATTCTGCTAGTGTCCCTGCTCTCTGTTTGCTCGCCTCTCATACTGTCTTTCTCTATAGTAGTTCCGACCTGCGTTTCTAGAGTTGAAACCTTGGTATCCTGAGTTATAATTCCGAAAACCTCCTTGGTTGACCAGATAATTAGCCTCCTCATCTAGATCGATATCCTGATCTTCATACCTGTTTGGCTATCCCATAACATTTACCTTTCCAGACTTTGTAACAATATACTTCGTGGGTAGATCTATTTGGGTCCTCATGTGTGCCATGTCCTGATCCTTTTCTTCCTCTCTCTTCCTTTGTTCAGCTGAATGGTAAAAAGTGTACCCAAGATCTCCTACTTCTGCATCCCTGGTGTATCATGCGCTATTATTAATTGACACCTCATCCATCAGTTGCATTCTCTCTGAGAATGGCTTCCTTATAAATAATCCTCCACATACTGCATCAACAACATGTTTAGTAACATAATTCAAAGATCTATAGATAGCCTGTTTTAGATGTCTCTCAATTAGACCATGGTTTGGGAACTTCTTCAGTTTTTTTTTGAATCTCCAGCAAGTGTCATGCATCGCTTCTCCTTATAGCTGCTTATGGGCGCTTATCTCATCCTTCATCTGCAGTTCTTTTGATTCTGGAAAGAATCGTTCTAGGCAGGCCTCCTTCAGTTCAGTCCAAGTCCTGATTGAGTCATTCGGCATCTCATTCAACCAGATAGTTGCCTCTCCAGTAAGAGACAATGGAAACATCCTCAATTTGATCATTGTTTGGCTAACTCCAGGGATTTCTTGCGAATTCCAGATCGCCAAAAAGTTCATCAAATATTGTTTTGTATCATCACAAGATGCACCCCTGAACATACCTTTCAGATTCAGCAGTTTAATCATACTGCTGGTGATTGTGAATTTCACACCTAGAGGTAGTGTAGGTAACACTATCACTATTGTGGCTCCAGCTCCATCCAAATCTAAGTCATCATCTTCATACATCATGTGATTTGGATATTGTGCTCGACCCCTTCGAGAAATTGGTTGGCGGTGGGAGGAATGATTTCATCCACTGCTATATTTTCTTCCACCACCCTAGGCGGGTTGTTCACATATTTCTGCTGAATACCTATTTCAACGGTTTCAGCTTCCAGTCCCAGTCTTTGCCTATGAGCCTCAAGTTCTTGTGCATTCACCATTTTATGGAGTGCCTTCTAAAGTTCTGGGTAGTATTGGATCAATGTGGCTCCCTTACTTCTTGTATTTGGCATACAATGTCGAACTCACCTGAAAGAGACACATACAAAGAACAAGACGTAAAATCAGGAAATATAACTACAACTCGAATAAAAGTTAGTAAAACACTACTGAATTGAAATTCCCCCGCAGCGGCACAAAAATTTGATACGTCCAAACTTACACCTCAATTAAGAGATATAAACGGTTGAAGTCAATTTACAGAACTCAACGTGAGTTGAGGTTGATCCCACATATAATTTCTTTACAAAAATGATTTCACTATTGATTTTACTAAAATGTCGTTATTATTTCCTAAAGTAACAGTTGCGAAAAGTAAAATGGGTTTAGTTGTGATGTTCTAGTAACTAAAATTTGTAATCAAAATCCAGATTAACAATTAACAGAGTTTTAAGTTCTAAAGTTGTTTCGATGATTAAACGAAACCAGGATAGTGTTCCTAATAAAGTTACATCTAATGTTTTTCCGTAATTGAGTTTCAGGCAATTCATCTTTACAAAATACAAACAAGTTAGATATATCTGATACTTCTCAGTCTAATCAGATAATGTTCACTCAACTCCTCTCTGTCCAAGAGTGTTACAAGTTTAACCCTTGTTTACAATGGTGTTAAAGTTCTTTTCTCTCGAACTCAAACTTTAACTCCATTTCTTCCAGTTAATTTAGCTTTTTCCTAATGATCATTTTTCTCTCGAACAAATAATAGATACATGCTCACTACAATGCGTGCACTCATCAGAATACGTGAATAATGAAAGCTAGATTATAATTTGCAAACATAATCTCCTATCACTTGTTTTACAGAATTACACTTCGATTCACGTCATAGATCCACCAATTCCAATTGTGGTATTCAGCCACTCATGATTTCACGTAAACATTCATAAATATAAAATGAAAAATGTTTAGAAAGTACTTACGAGAATAACCATATCAACAAGCCACTTTGATAATTCAAGAACAGGGAATCCGAACTTCAAACTTGATTCAATGTTAAAATCGAAAACCAAAAACTAAGAATAAAGGAAACTTGTTCGTCGTTCAAAGTAAGACAAGATAAAAACTAAAAATGACCTAATTAATTCAAATAAAGTGTTTTAAAAAGAGTCCTACTCGAAGTAGGACTGAACTGTCGTACACTACCATTTCTATGACCCGTCATGGGCTTCACGGTCTGTGAAGCCCCTCGTGGTCTTTACTTTGCACTTCTGTAACTTTGGATCTTTAAGGTTAATACACTGGGTTGGTACCATGGGAAACTCCACAGACCGTCATAGGAACCACGGTCCGTCATAGTGTCTGTGGTCTTTACTTGGTCACTTCCCATTTAAGCTCCTCGAGGCCTAAGTACTGGATCATCTTCACGATCACAACCATGGATTATTATGAGGACCACGGTCCATGAGGTTGGCCGTAATCTTTACTTGGTCCAACCTATTCTCAACTTCTCCAAGCCTTCATACTGGAAATACTTCACGATTGGCACTATGGTTCGTGAAAAGGACCACGACCCGTCTAGGTGCTCGTGGTCTTCACTTGATCACAATCATCTTCTGCTTTTTTTATTTTTTTTCATGCAAGCAAGAATCTGTCTATACATTCAACAAACACATCAAATCATACAAATATACACTCATATTCTTGTATTAGACCCGCTGGAACTACCACTTGCTTGGTCTCTATTACCTGGGGGCACATACACACAACTGTGATCATTTCTGTACCCATCTCTATTCTGCCAGTGTCCCTGCTCTCTGTTTTCTCGCCTCTCATACTGTCTTTCTCTAGAGTAGTTCCGACCTGCGTTTCTAGAGTTGAAACCTTGGTATCCTGAGTTATAGTTCCGAAAACCTCCTTGGTTGACCAGATAATTAGCCTCCTAAGCTAGATCGATATCCTGATCTTCATACCTGTTTGGATGTCCCACAACATTTACCATTTCAGACTTTGAAACAACATGCTTCGTGAGTAGATCTATTTGGGTCCTCATGTGTGCCATGTCCTGATCCTTTTCTTCCTCTCTCTTCCTTTGTTCAGCTGAAAGGTCAAAAGTGTACCCAAGATCTCCTACTTCTGCATCCCTGGTGTACCATGCGCTATTATTCTTTGACACCTCATCCATCAGTTGCATTCTCTCTGAGAATGGCTTCCTTATAAATGATCCTCCACATACTGCATCAACAACATGTTTAGTAACATAATTCAAAGATCTATAGATAGCCTGTTTTAGATGTCTCTCAATTAGACCATGGTTTGGGAACTTCTTCAGTTTTTGTTTGAATCTCCAGCAAGTGTCATGCATCGCTTCTCCTTATAGCTGCTTATGGGCGCTTATCTCATCCTTCATCTGCAGTTCTTTTGATTCTGGAAAGAATCGTTCTAGGCAGGCCTCCTTCAGTTCAGTCCAAGTCCTGATTGAGTCATCCGGCATCTCATTCAACCAGATGGTTGCCTCTCCAGTAAGAGACAATGGAAACATCCTCAATTTGATCATTGTTTGGCTAACTCCAGGGATTTCTTACGAATTCCAGATCGCCAAAAAGTTCATCATATGTTGCAAGTTGCACTCCTGAAAATACTTTTCAGATTCAGCAGTTTAATCATAGTGCTGGTGATTGTGAATTTCAAACCTGAGGGTAGTGTAGGTAACTCTATCACTCCTGTGGCTCCAGCTCCATCCAAATCTAAGTCATCATCTTCATACATCATGTGAGTTGGATATTGTGCTCGACCCCTTGGAGCTATTCGTTGGCGGTGGGAGGAATGATTTCATCCACTGCTAGATTTTCTTCCACCACCCTAAGTGGGTTGGTCACATCATTCTACTGAATACCTCTTGCAACGGTTTCAGCTTCCAGTCCCAGTCTTTGCCCCTGAGCCTTAAGTTCTTGTGCATTCATGATTTTATGGAGTGCCTTCCAAAGTTCTGGGTCGTATGGGATCAATGTGGCTCCCTTACTTCTTGTATTTGGCATACAATATCGAACTCACCTGAAAGAGACGAAGACAGAGAATAAGACGTCAAAATTAGGAAATATAACTACAACTCGAATAAAATCTAGTAAAACACTTTTGAATTGAAATTCCCTGGCAGCGGCGCAAAAATTTGATACGTCCAAACTTACACCTCAATTAAGAGATATAAACGATCGAAGTCAATTTACAGAACTCAACGTGAGTTGAGGTCGATCCCACAAATAATTTCTTTACAAAAATGATTTCACTATTGAGTTTATTCAAATGTCGTTATTATTTCCTAAAGTAACAGTTGCGGAAAGTAAAATGGGTTTAGTTGTGATGTTCTAGTAACTAAAATTTGTAATCAAAATCTAGATTAACAATTAACAGAGTTTTAAGTTCTAAAGTTGTTTCGATGATTAAACGAAACTAGGATTGTGTTCCTAATAAAGTTACATCTAATGTTCTTTCGTAATTGAGTTTCAGGCAATTCATCTTTACAAAATACAAACAAGTTAGATATATCTGATACTTCTCAGTCTAATCAGATAATGTTCACTCAAGTCCTCTCAGTCCCAGAGTGTTACAAGTTTAACCCTTGTTTACAATGGTGTTAAAGTTCTTTTCTCTCGAACTCAAACTTTAACTCCATTTCTTCAAGTGAATTTCGCTTTTTCCTAACGATCATTTTTATCTCGAACAAATAATAGATACAGGCTCACTCCAATGCGTGCCCTCATCAGAATACGTGAATAATGAAAGATAGATTATAATTTGCAAACATAAATCACCTATCACTTGTTTTACAGAATTACACTTCGATTCACGTCATAGATCCACCAATCCCAATTGTTGTATTTAGCCACTCATGATTTCACGTAAACATTCATAAATATAAAATGAAAATATGTTTAGAAAGTACTTACGAGAATAAGCAAATCAACAAGCCACTTTGATAATTCAAGAACAGGGAATCCGAACTTCAAACTTGATTCAATGTTAAAATCGAAAACCAAAAACTAAGAATAAAGGAAACTTGTTTGTCGTTCAAAGTAAGACAAGATAAAAACTAAAATCGACCTAATTAATTCATATAAAGTGTTTTAAAAAGAGTCCTACTCGAAGTAGGACTGAACTGTCGTACACTACCATTTCTATGACCCGTCATGGGCTTCACGGTCTGTGAAGCCCCTCGTGGTCTTTACTTTGCACTTCTGTAACTTTGGATCTTTAAGGTTAATACACTGGGTTGGTACCATGGGAAACTCCACAGACCGTCATAGGAACCACGGTCCGTCATAGTGTCTGTGGTCTTTACTTGGTCACTTCCCATTTAAGCTCCTCGAGGCCTAAGTACTGGATCATCTTCACGATCACAACCATGGATTATTATGAGGACCACGGTCCATGAGGTTGGCCGTAATCTTTACTTGGTCCAACCTAATCTCAACTTCTCTAAGCCTTCATACTGGAAATACTTCACGACTAGCACTATGGTTCGTGAAAAGGACCACAACCCATCTAGGTGCTCATGGTCTTCACCTGATCACAATCATCTTCTGTTTTTTTCATTTTTTTCACGCAAGAAAGAATCTGTCTATACATTCAAAAACACATCAAAGCATACAACAATACACTCAATTCTTGTATTAATCCTTAGTTTTCAAGCATCAAATGTGCCAAGATTTTGCAGTCATCACGAGCGCAATCTTCTCACATCTCTAGCTAGAATGGCAACTGATTCCTCTACAAATGTCAAACGTTCATCCAACTCAACTGCATCATACTGGAGCACATGGGACTCATCAGGAACATACCGCTAAAACATCGAGACATGGAAAATCGAGTGGATGGATGAAAATATTGGAGGTAGGGCCAACTCATAAGGAACCTCCCCAACTGTCCAGAGTATCTCAAAAGGCCCAATGTACCTAGGGCTAAGCTTGCCCCCGCCTCCCAAACATCATCACGCCCTTCATGGGTGACACTGGGAGAAATTCCTGATCACCAATAGAGAATATCAAAGGTCGACGCCTCCGATCTGCATAACTCTTGTGCCTACTCTTAGCCATCCGAAGTCTATCCTGAATTACTCTAACCTGATCCATAGCCTCCTGAATCAAATTCGTAACTTGCGGCCTAGGCTTTGTAGACTCAAACCAGTCCACCAGATAGCGACAACGCCTACCATACAAGGCATCGAATGGGGCCATCTAAATACTAGATTGGTAGTTTTTGTTATACATAAACTCTGCCAAAGGCAAGAACTGGTCCCAATGACAACCAAACTCCAAAACACATGCCCACAACATGTCCTGAAGGAACTGAATAGTATGCTTTAATTGACCATTAGTCTACGGGTGGAAATCTAGGCTAAGGTTAACTCGGATGCCCAAATCATCCTGAAAGGTCCTCCAAAATCTAGATGTGAACTGAGAACCCCGGTCTGATATAATAGAAACTGGCACCCCATTAAGTCGAACCACCTCCCGAATGTACATACGAGCCAACCTCTCGGTGCTAAATGAATACTGAATAGGAATGAAGTGTGATAACTTGGTCTGTTGATCAACGATGACCCAAATCCTATCAACACCTCTAGAAGTCTGCGGTAGGCCCGCCACAAAATCCATAGTAATGCGATCCCACTTCCACTCCAGAATAGGTAACCTCTAAAACTCACCACCAGGCCTGAAATGCTCAGCCCATTTACCTGCTGGCAACACAAGTAATGGGAAACAAAGTCAGCAATATCTCTCCTCATGCCACTCCACCAGTAATGCTGCCTCAAATCACTATACATCTTCGCTACGGCCGGATGGATATAGTATCTAGACTCATGGGTCTCACAAAGTATCACCCGTATCAAATCCTCAACTTTTAGAACACAGATGCAGTCGGTGAATCTCAACAGCTTTCAAGACGCATATTGGTATGTCTCCATATCAATTGGTGTTTGGAAAGGTATGTCATTTGCCAGTTGAGCTTGAGCATAAGGCACTCTAGGCTTTGCAGAAGATGAACCTTAGTTGGAGTGAAATGGCAAACCTGAGACTGGATCAAATCAATGAGATGAATGAGTTTCACTTGAGAGCATATGAGAGATCTGCACTGTACAAGGAGAGGATGAATTTGTATCATGATAAGCATATTGAGAAAAGAACCTTCACTCCTGGTGATTTGGTGTTACTTTTTAACTCCATACTTCGTCTATTTTCGGGAAAGTTGAGATCAAAATGGTTTGAACCTTTTAAGGTAATTCATGTGTTCCAATTGGGTGTTATTGAGCTTCAGAATGACAAGGGTGAGAGGTTCAAGGGTAATGGTCAGTGAATAAAGGCATACTTGGGTGTTCCTGAAGAAGTGAAAATAGTGGAGGAATGTAAGCTTGATGAAGTGTGAGTAAACAAGTAGCCTGCATTGCGCCGCGACGTTAATTGTGCGCTGCTTGGGAGGAAACCCAAGACTGTAATTGTAATAGGTAGTTTATATTTTATAATTTTTCTTCTTTATTTTATAGAGTCACTGGTGTTGATGCATGCATGAAAGACTTGGACTACAAATTGCAGAACTGGTGCACGAAGTTGTAACACCCGGAAAATTAATAGGTGAAACTAGAACCTAACGTTTGAGACTGAAAATTTTATGCATAATTTGGAGTTATAAAATAGTCCAAAAATTCGACCAAGTATAAGTTCAAGAGACGGTTCAAGGAAGGCGAAAGGCTTCACTACCCTTAAAAGTACTCTTGAACTTTGCCTTAGCCGTGTGGGCAAATGGCATTGTTCAAGAGAGGCTTCAAGGAAGGTGAAAGCCTTCACTACCCTTAGAAGCCTCCTTGAAACATGCCTTAGCCGTATAGGCATGAAGGCAAGTTCACTTGAGGGTTCAAGGGGCGTGGAAGGCTCCACCACCCTGGGAAGTCTCTCGTGGACTTTGCCTTAGCCTTGTGGGCAAGAGGCTTTGTCCACGTGAGGGTTCACGAAGTGTGAAAAGCCTTCACTGCCCGTGCAAGTCCCTCGTGAACTTTTCCTTAGCCAATTATGGCAAGAGGTCAGTCCACATGAGGGTCCAAGGAACTTGGATGTCACACCCCAAAAAAGGGGGAGTAACTGGCACTCGATACCCTATAAGACTGAGTTACCCAGTAAAACATACTAGCTAAACCAAACTGTGAGACAAAAAGATTGGGCAGCACAACCTTTAAAAAGTGAAGCCTGGACCCTGAAGGTCATGACCTGAACGAGAAGAAACCGTACAAACAATGGTAGACAAGCTGAAAAAAATAAAGATGTACTATCTAGCCGACGAGGCCACAACCGAAGACATGCCTACTTACACACACATATATATACATGCCAAAACTATTGGCTGGAGGTTGAAACATACAAAAATAAAACCCAGAATATTGTGTCCACAATAGCCTCTATGTAACAACCCAAAAAACTAGTAAGACCAAGCTAGAGTCTAACGGAATCTAATAAGTGAAACTAAAGCCTAACTAGTGTGTCTTTGAGTTGTTATGAGGTTTGAGGGTGTAAAATGTTGTCCCAAGCTTAGGTTGAGGGGTTTAGGGGTTAAACTTCAAGGTACAACTCCCCAAGGACCACCCTAGGGGTCCTTGAGGAGGACCCTAAAGCCTAACCCCCAAGACCCCTTGAAACCAAAGACTGCCCAAAAACATGGTGAACTACGGAAGGGGACCACGCCTCGTAGGTCCATCCACGCCCCATGGATGGCCTCTATAGGTCATGGCCCCCAAAACCAAGCCATAGCCACAAACCACGAGGGAACATGATGGATCGTGGTCCCATCCATGGTCCGTGGATGGGGGCTTCGTGGTTGGCACTAGTTTTCTGTCCAAGTCGGCCATTATGGGGGTCATTTGGTAAATTCATGTTAAGTCTAGTTTGGTTGGGGGACGGTTTTAATTAGTTATTTATGGTATTTTAAGGGTTTTTAAAGTATTAAAACACATTTTAGACCTCAGAATTTCAAAACCCAAAATCCAAACCAAAAGTTCTCTCTCTAGAAACTTCCATTAGAGGTGAAGGATTCAAGTTTCCAAGGTCAATATTTCATCTTTTTCAAGGGATTGTCGTGGGATTCTACACCTAAAGTATGGGAGTCCTTCATCCTTGGGAAGCTATCACCCAAGGAGCCCTTTTAAAAGCTTTTATCTCAATTCTAGAAAACTCAATTAGCTAGTGTTTCCACTCAACTCCATGGATTCCTTTTAAAGTTGATTTTAAAGGTTGAATTACATTTTTTTATGAATGTATGATTGATTTTATATTATTTTAACTCAACTACTTCAAGAATCTATGAGACCATCAATCCTAGCTATGGTTCTTCTTTACATTATGTGATGGTTTTGCAAGTTGGTCCAATTGATTGGATGTGAGTTAATTATGATGTAATTGAATGATATAAGTATTATTCTACATGTATATTTGATTAACCTAAGATTCTAAGGTGAATTGATGAGGCCTAGGGCTATGTCATGAAAGAGGCTAATTGTGGGTTTAGATGTAACCTTCTAAGAATGATGAACTTCTTGATGAATTGCCTTAGATTAGATCATCTAGAAATGAATTTCTTATAAGTAAATCTTGTAGGAATGAACTAACTTGATTAGGGCTTATATGAATGATCATGTTTGTGTACTGTTGGGATTGAGTTTATATGATTCTTATATAACTATAATTGATCAAGAATGAGGCATGTGGTTAGGTTACCTTAAGAATTAGGTATATATGATGATCATGTGAGGTATTTATTGAGATTAAGGCTTGTAGTATGAAGATGACTCCTAAGGCTTTAAGGGTAAAAGCTAATAGGAATAAGTTAAGAATGTTAAGGCTTTAAGAAAGAAGACATTATATTTGTTGAGTTGTATATGGCCCTATTGTGAAAAGACTTCATCTACATGACCTTTAATATGAGTATATGAGTCTATGCATGGAATGAATGTTGTTCTTGAGTTAGGACTATATCTATGTCTCATGTGATGAATGTTAGATGTGTTGACTCAATATGACCCTTGAATGCAAGATATGATGTATATGAATGATTATGATATTATATGCATGTTTATGAATACTTTGAGGATAAGGTGTCTATTATGATAATGTTGTTATTGTGTCATTGGAAGGACAATCACACACACACATGCATGAATATGATTATGATGTGATTAAGGTGCTGCTTATGATTCACTTAGAAAGTGAAGATCCTACGACTATTGTGTAATTGTGGTAATTGTTGAAAGGTTATTCTCCCCTTACCCTTACTCATGTTTATGTATGAATTGTCTAGGACTATGATTATGTTGTTGTGTTGATTGAAAGGCTATTCTCATGAACACACTATGAATACGATGTGAAAGGTTTACTCACATGTTGATGATTCTAAAGTGAAAGGACATTCTCACTTAAGGAATCTATGAGCTATTATGATGATATGATTGGTTTGAGTACCTAGTGCATTCTCTTAGGACCATGAACTTAAGTAAAGACTTAATATGACTTTAAAGGGAATTATGCTTAGCATCGAGTGGATATGAAAATGAGATGGAGGCTTTTACGTTTAGCAAGTCCAACTTCCCAATGTATGTTATCTC
>JAJOOS010005379.1:0-12817 GCA_029582725.1 Solanum chiquidenum | reverse complement strand
ACTGAAGTGCAAGATCACTACCTTCATAGTAGGAATTAGGCAATTGACAAGGTCATCATAATAAGGCAGAGGAAGCAATAGTTTAACTGAGCTTTGCACCCAATCCCAACCCCACAATAATCTAAGAAAAGAGAGAACCCTTCTGAAAAATCAATAGCCATACAATGTTCACACAAATGAATAGAAGAAGTTATTCGACTTTCCAAATTCTCTCCGAGCCTAAAAAATAAAAATACACAAGGCACCAGTTAGTACAACGAACCAGAACAAGAATCATGATTGTCATACCTTAATTTTGCCCTCATGGTCTCACATCTTTTGCACAGCCACGTCTTTTGTAGTTCATCCTATTAATGGATCCACAAATTATAGAAAGAATAAACATCTATCGGAAAGAGCAAAAGACCATCAGCAGTGTCAACTGTATCCAAAGCTAGTGAAGTGTCTACCATAGTTAATTAGAGAAATCGGAGGAATGAGAATGCCTTAATTTGAACAAAAGCAACAATAGCAGAGTGGTAAACTTACATATTTATGTTGATGGTCCAACTTTATATCTTTGACAAGCTTAATAAGAACACCAAGGATCTGCTCCAAGACCTTAGATAGGCAACATATAAAGTCAAATATTTTCTCAAGTAACATGAGTCTTAACCAAATTTGTGGAAGTACCTTAGAATGGAAAGGCCGAAAAGAAGAAATACATAGACAAAAATGATGCAGAACAAAGTTCTTACATTATAGTATTCTGCAAATTTTCTGTTAGATGAATATAAATCCTCACGCCATGCTTCTTCTTCTCTCTCAATCTCTTCAGTGATCAACTTCACCCTGTTACATCATGGATTAGAAGCTCCGCCGCCTAGATCTAAAAAGCTATCAAGAATATTATTACTGTCCCCATTTTAATTTGTTTGTCTTACTTTCCTTTTTAGTCTGCCTCAAAAAGAATGTTTATTTCTATATTTAGCAACTCTTTATACCCAACATCCTACATGACATATCTAAGACCACAAGATTCAAAAGGCATTTTGATTTATTACATATCTTTAATTTAAAACCACAAGATTCAAAACTCTTCTTTATTTTCTTTAACTTTGTACTGAGTGAAACTAAGACAAACAAATTGAAATGGAGGGAGTATATGATTAATCTCACTTTATCATTTTATGTTAAATGGTGTCCAGGCCAACTTGCAGATACACCAACTAGGCGACTACTCCACTAGCATTGCTTATTTGTTACCTACTACGCAGGTACAGGTTAACACTTCCCACCAAAACATAAATTGATGGGAAGGAGTTCACCTATACCCACCTCTGCTAGATTCAACCTTGGTTCCTATGGTTGTTACTCCAACTCTTCAACCGCTAGATCACCTCCTGGGGAGGGGGGGGACGATAATACATGGTTATTGAATATTGAACAACATGACAAGTCAATCCATTCTTCAGAATATAAATTTTCTTTTTTGCCAAATGATTTATTCTTAACGTAAATCCAATGTAGAGTCTATTCTTTCATGGAACTAGGAGGAATATTCTTTTGAAATTAACAAGCTAAAAAAACATGCACAACCTGTTTTATAAATGATTCACACAAATAATACAATTTAGAAACATAAGTTCAGAGAGAGAGAGAGAGTGAGACCTCTCTGGAAGTCTGGCAGCTGAATTTTGACTGGCAGCAGATATATCTGTAGAATCAAGGTAAGGTTGTATACTTATATTCTTACATAAATCTTGATATGAGAACAACGACTTCTAAAAGTTCTGTTATTTAAATAGTAAGAGAACTACTCAACCAGCCTCTGAAGAATACACTGACATGAGTAATCTAGAAAAAAATTATAACCAAGAAATCCCTGAGGGTCAATGGGACACAGTTTTGTATAAATGGATAACAAGTAAATCTAGAACCTATGCACCCCAGCAGTAGATTTTTCCTATTTGCACCACAATTTGGAACATTACAATGCAATTGACTACATATTATACCCATTCAAATAAAAATATGTATATAGAGGCTAATTGGCTAATTATAAAACTGACATAGATGTCCAGGTCTTATTTATAAATGCTGGTTTTGTTTAAGAGGAAAACAAGTAGAAATTCGGCAACCAACAAACATATTGAAAGGCAAAGGACCAAGGGAAGATAAAGGAAGAGAAATTAGCAACTTAAACTTACCGATGTCATCAATAGCAACTGCATCAGCTAACTTATCACATTTAGCATCTAACCGGCCACCAATCTCCCGTGAAAGCAATCTCTGGTATTCTGCCACGTCCTACAATAGCAGACATATAAGCATCTATGGACGTGTAGAACTAACACTTAATAACCAGATGAATAGTGATTCCACATTTGTAGGTAACAAGCAATTGACGCATCAATAAATGTATACAAATAAAACAGCCATGAAGACAACTACAACACTTTCGTTGAAGATTAATAGGAAAACAGAAAAGATTTCCCCACAAGACCATGAGGTTATCTACGTCAATCAAATAGGTATTATACCACTGATGACATCTGATGTAGTTGACTTTGCCATAAATATGCAGGCGTAATTCCAAGGAACCGATTGGAAACACCACCAACATCTGGTTCTGTTGCATCAGTTGTACTAGTAGTAGAAGCACTGCTTGCTGCTGGAACAGCTCCAATTGCAGATGCATTTGTTTGATAAGTTGAGTTTGAGCTCGAGCTTAATGTAATGCTGGTGCTTGTGCTATCAAAAGAACTTCTTGACATTATACTCCATTTTTCAATTTCCTCCTCGTGAATCTCACCGTCTTTGGAAATAAGAGGAAGCCTCAATCTCTGTGCTGCTTCTGCAACAACCATCCTATGCTCAAGAGCCTCATAAACCTGAAGTCATTCCAGAGTCAAAATCACCCAGAGAACTTAAACTATTTGAACAATGAACCAAAAAAAAAAAAAAAAAAACTTGTCCGGAAAACACTATCTCCAGAGCCTAAAAAATGTACAATGTATAACACCTTAAACTTATCATTCATTCTCATCTATTGATAATCAATTTGTTTATCAGTACACACTCTATACGGGTGTGCATAAGCATTCACTACACAGTACATGCAATCTTTTAGTAAGGTATCATGCACGAAATACCTATACCCAAGTCAGGCCTGTAATGTCAGTGAACTAAAAGAGAATCCTTTTACCCAAACAGCATCCATAAAATCGAATAAACTGGGGGAAAAAATGGAACCTGAGGAGGATTTTTCAAGCCCAATTGAGAGTATAAACCCTGGACATCTCTCATACCACCAAGATTAGCCACAGAAATGGCCTGCTGGTAATCCTCTACCATCGCAGTTGCTTCAATGTATATTGCCTATAATGTTCATCCAAACAAAGGATAAATGCAACAATTAGACTAGAAAAATCAGGAAAAAAAAATAAAATGTTAACCCAAATATAGAAACCCTACTAAGGATTCCAAGTATCGTTGTCTCTCCTTTGACATCTCTTCTCTCGCCTGCATTGCCAAAAAAAAAAAACATTTTCCAGTGTATGTTTACATTTACAATCAAACGGCAAGCATTATAGAGAGAGAGAGTACAAGTTGGAGATCGTAGTGAGCGGATTTGGAGATGAGAGATCCATCAGGGGCTAAACAATGGCGGTCTAACTGATCGATCAGCTGTGTGACGTCCGCCGGCAAGTTTTGCGAACCCAATCCTCTACCCATTTCGATGATTTCTCCGGCAATTCAATTCAAATTCACTTCAATTTTGTTTCACACTTTATGCTTGTGCTGGTGAGTTTCAAATTGGGAGTTTATTTTGATTTTTTCAAATATCATTTGAGTATTTTTAATTTTTTAATAATTTTGTTAAAGTAAAGTATTTTCGGTTTTTTCTAACATAACAATATTAAAAATTAATGGTAGGGATAATTTTTTCAATGGTGCAAATTCCAATTGATAGTTATATTTCTTTTTTAACTGATGCATACACTAAAATCTCTATAAATTAATATAAGTGGGATCATGAAATTTTATTATTTTATAGAGATATTATTTAATCGATAAATTAATATTTATTACTTTAAGGAATGATTTGAGATTTAATGAAGGTTAATTTTGATTATATCAAAATCATTGTATCTTACTAATTTATGTATCATATTTATTGATTTCACATAAAAAACATTATATATAAAGTACAACAAATACATCAAAATCATTATATCATACTAATGTATGTATCATATTTTATTGAATTGTCACTATTGTGCAAACAAAAGAGCATGAATGACAAGTGTGCTTTTTGATGAATATATTTGTTGGTTTGACCACAAAATGCATGGTAGACGAGTTTTGCTTATGGTAGATAATTGTCCAGCCCATAATAGAAATATTGAAAGACTACAAAATATTGAATTATTTTTCTTGCCACCAAACATGGCATCCAAAATTCAACCTTGTGATACTGGGATAATAAGAACTTTCAAGATGTATTATCGTAACAGATTTTATCGTAGGATATTAGAAGACTATGAAGTGGGACAAACTGATCCAGCAAAGATTAATAATTTTGATGCTATCAATTTTACAATCCTTGCTTGGACAACAAATATTCAACAAGAGACAATAGCAAACTATTTTTTACACTGTAAAATTCGTTGGGGGATGCAATCTCAGAGAATTTGAATGAACCCACTTGTGAAAATGTCATTCATGAACTTGATGTCATGATTAATGATCTTGGTTACCACAATAAAATGGATGTCAATAACCTGTTGGATTATCCGGGTGAAACTGATACATGTTCAGAGGTTCAGAGGTTAGAAGAAATTATGAATACCATCGGAAAAAGTAATGTTGATGATGAAGTTGAAGATGATATTATACATTTGGAACCAGTTACGCATAAGGAAGCACTTATCGCATCTAGAACTCTTCACAATTTTATGGTGCAGTTCGAAAAGACAACACCAAAGCTCTTGGATGCAATAAGAAAAGTTAGAGATGAGTTTCAACTAGATTTAAATTTTAAGAAAAAGCATAACACAATATAATCATATTTCACTAAATTGTCTTAGAAATATTTGTACTTTTAAAGAATTATTAATTTATGATATTAATGGGACCATACATTTATATTGGGGTCTTCTGAAAATATATTATCTTATTATCTTATCGAAATTGATGATTTTTTTTATTGGCCCAAGTCGAGACTGGAGGAAAATATTACTTTAGAGAGATTATTAATTTATCGAGTATTAATTTATAGAGGTTTTACTGTATTTATTTTTTCTTATTTTCTTTTTCTATGGTGCAAATTTCAATTGATAGTTATATTTTTCTTTTTAAACTGATGCGTATTTTATTTTTTCTTATTTTCTTTATATCTTAAGATTAATATAATCCATAGCTATTTATATCAAAAGGTAATACTTTAAAATGGAGTAATTTCCCTAGATAGTCACCCATGTTTGGGAAAATACCTAGAAATATCACGTATGTTTGTTTTAGGTCTACAATATCACTCAACTTTGCCTATTTTTCTCAAAATATACTTGACACAAAAAATACATTATCTCTCTCTTACTAGGATGTCATGTCACATTTTTTAATTTATTAGTAATTTTTTTTTAATTCTTTAATTGATAGCTTGTTTAATGTATCTATAAAAGAGCATTAATCCATTCTCTATGAAAATTTATTTACGTCAATTTTGTAGCGAAATTTTTTATCATATGTTTCATTTACGAGTATTTGCCGTTATATCCATACAAAAATTTAGTCTTGCTGTCGAGGAAAAAATTAAACTAGTTCCTTAAAGCTGATGAAAAAGATAGTAGATTTAGTTGGATATTTAGAGATAAATTAAATATTAGGAACATTGATTTTTACACAAACTGTAAACATTTGTTGCTTGTTCATGGTAAAAAATCAAAGATTTCTTGTTCATGGTAAAAAAAAGATAGTTACACAATAAAAATTTGTTCAAAGTTTAGGCAGATTCAAACAATAGAAATATCCAATTCAAAAACAAGCAAGCAAAAAATCCTAAATTTTAAGAAAATTACTCCAATATCATGTTAAGTATTCAAATTATTTCAAAATTTACACTTCAAAAATAAAAAAATCAGAAGAAAACTTGAATTTTATCTCGTGGCGATTTCTTTGGTCAACATCAAAGGTATAAAGCGGCTCAGGAGACGGTTCCTTATGCAAATTCGTTAATTTATTCCTTGAAAAATCGGAGAAAGCCACATATTTTCTTGAAGAATTGGAGGAGCTCATATTACAATTCCTTATGTAAATTTTTTTACTGGGTATAATATATGAGTTGTCTAAAAAAAAATTAAAAATTGTTAATAATAAAAAAAGGAATAATGTGACATGGCATCCCATTAATTAGGAGAGAGATAATGTTTTTTTGTGTCAAGTATATTTTGAGAAAAATAGGTAAAGTTGGTGATATTATAGTCCTAAAACAAACATAAGTGATATTCCTAGATAATTTCTCAAACATGTGTGACTATCTAGGGAAATTACTCTTAAAATGCAGTAACTTGTTTCTGCATCACTCAAATATTATACTAATATTTTTTTCTTAGAGTAACAAAATGACTTTAACGTGTGATATTTTTTTATTGTACAAAGAACAAATTGGCCCTAAATTTGAATGGAATCAACATCCGCGGCTAACTCAAATGTCTCTTGAACTCACTTATTACACAACTCACTAACTCTATCTTAAATGTGGATATCTATAATATAATGGATAATTTGTCTGCATCAACACAAACCTTAGAAAAGCAACCATATAGTAAATGCAACATTTGGCTTTACCTTAACATAAAATGTTCTTGACAATAACATTTTAAGAATTTTGAGGAACGTTTACCTTACGATAAAATGTTCTTGACAATTAATGTATGTATCGAAAAATACGAATATTACTGAATGATCATATGTAAGTTTAATAAAATAGTTCAATCCTTAATTTAATGTATAAATCAAAAGTGGGGTGAATTTTTTTGACTTTTCTCTTTTTTTTTGGTTTTCAATCCGGTGTTCAATAGGAAGTTTTACATTGGTTTTTTTTTGTTTTCCATTCGATATTTGGTATCCATATTGAAGCCTGATTAAATTTGAATTCGATCCAAAAAGTCTCACATTAGAGGTAAAGTCCTCTCTATCAAAGGCAACTCTGTATCCAAGGAGACTCGAACCTTAGATCAAAGGTGACTCATGTTGGAATATATACTATTAACCATGTGTTTAGATATAGTATTTATTATAGAATAATTATTTATTCATTTTTAATAGATCATATAGTCGTTTATGGTGTTTGTTTACTTATATAGTAGATGATTTAGTGTATAGAGTTTAAGCTTATACACAGAGGATTAAATCATTGGTTCTTATAAGTATAAAGTTTTTTGTTCACAATCTAAGATGGAAATTGGACATGTCATCGGTACGATTGTAGCACAAGATTATATGTAGTTTATCTTGATTATGGGAATGGTATAGTTCCAACTTCTTGTGCTAGTGCATTTTGTATGTATTGAACATGACCGAGTAGAGATAGTTGTTTTAGACAGACTGACAAAAGCATATTCTCTAAACTATTAAATGTACTTGTATTCTTAATCATGATATAACTATTATTAACCGTATATGTTAATTATTGTTTTGATTTATTAAAAGGTGAGATTTTAAGATGGGTCAATATACCTGGTAGATTGGATGATGATTATATATATATTGGTGAATAATAAGTTAGTTGACGGAATTCATGTCTCGATATAAAGATTGATGATATGTCTTTTTGAGAAGCTTAAAAGTTTTCATCGTGTCAAACCTTGCAAGTGAATTGATGAATTCGGCACATGAAATAAGTTAAGCAGTGCTCTAAAGGAAATTGATCATTGAACTAAGTTCGTCAGTAATTTAATTTATCGATTAGTATTGTAATCTTAACATGGGGAATTACATATGTGTTTAATGGAGAATTTTGAAATATAAATAGAGGAGTGCAATTACGAATTTCTAGTGAAATGATTTGTAATTTATTATGGTAAGAATAATTCAAATTAATTATTTGAAATTATTTTCATAATAGGAAGCCTCAGTGATTAATTTCGTGGTCCCTACCGTGCCCATATTTAACTAGAACTCAGAGTCTATTCTAAAGGGAAAATGGAGAAATATGTGTCTTTCTCTATTCTAAGGAAAGGGAGAAGTATGCGTCTTTCTCTATTCTAAAGCAAGGGAGAAGTATATCATTTTTTCTATTCTAAGGAAAGGGAGAAGGACATGACTTTTTCTATTTTAAATGAAAATGAGATGTACATGTCTTTTTCTATTCTAAGTAAAGACATGGTATTCATTCTCCTTGGGAGAAAATGACATAAATAGTCCCTTAACTATAGGACTAGGTCTAAAATGGTCCCTTAACTATACACTTAACAGATTTAGTCCTTTAACTATTCAAAAACTTATCAGCTTTGGTCCCTTAATTATACACTTACCAGTTTTGGTCCCTTAACTATAAACTTACCGATTTTAGTCCTTTAAGTATTCAAAACCTTATCAGGTTTGGTCTTTGTACATTTTTTAATACAAGTAACTTAAGTTTATGTTAACGAAAATCTTCGTGAAATTAAATCTTTAACCCATTTTTTAAGTTGTTTCTCTATTCCCACCCTTTTTTCTTCAAACTACTCTTATGAAAAGAACAATAATTGTTATGCCATAATTTTACTATCTTTAGAAAAATCACCTTTTGAAATGTTCTAAGTATAAAATAATTTGAGAAAAATACTTAGAAAGAGTCGCCACTTAATTTTTTAAAGAAATTAAGAAAAACTTAATTTGAAAAGACTCTAACAGATTAAGTCCTTAAAAATTTAGAGAAAATGAGTAAGAGGTTCTTATTTACGCTTCAAGAAGGTTTTTAAGACATTTGAAGCGCCCGCTAACACGTGGCAATCCTATGACTTAGGTTAAATATTTTTTGGATTTTTTTTTTTTGGAAAATGATTTAATATATATAAATAATAATATTTATTTACAATATTCGATTAACTTGAGAAAATAGATTAAATAAACGACACATTTTATTTTATTTTATAGGGAAAGGGACCTAAATAAACCATTTGAATTAAATGCAAGTGATTAAAATTTTAAAAAACTAGATTAATTAAAATTTATTTGACTCATAGTAATTTGAACTAATTTAGTCTATAAACCAAGAAATCAGTTTAAACTAGTTAAAAGAAAGTGTGAGTTTTGAATAGAAACATTTGAATAAGTAAATAAGGGTGCAAGAGTTGATAAAATAAAATTTATTAAAGTAAACCAACACAAAGAAAATAGTTCATCCTTTGGGGAGTTCAATTAAGTTATTTATAGTTAGAGTTAATAAAAAAAAACTAACAATAAGTAATCACAATTAAACAATCTAGGAGAATAAAGGAGAAGATGAATTTGGGCCCTTTTTTGGGCCAAACTCGTTGCTGATTTGGGCTCTTGGCTCAATTCCCTTTTTGTATACCCCTGATGCATATCAGTGTATATCAAATGTATACATACCATTTTTCTGCTTTTCGAGACCTATTTTGGCTTCCAATTTCTTGAAATGATGAGTTCAACTCGATAGTGTTGAGTTCACGACTCCATGGCACATCCGAAATGCAAAGGAAAGAGATAGAAGGGAGTCGAATGGACTGGTTATGGGTAGCGAACTTGAGATGACGAGTTGAAACGAACTATTTCACCACCACGTGAAAAGATCTCCGACGAAAGCTTCTGATGACAAAGAACAAAGAGCTTAAGACGAAAACTCGAGATTCAAAATTCTTAACTTGGAAACTATAGAAATCAAAATTCTTTTTATGAACCTATATCACTATGATTTTCCCCTATATCTCTCTCCCTCTCTAAATGGCACCAATACCATGGATTTATAGCAAAAATAGAGATTTGAATTCAAATAGCCGTTTGAGCGGGAGATGAGAGATTGATTGAAAATAATGGAGGAGAAAACGAGTAAGAGAAGAACATGCCCCCAAAAATTTGGATTCGGTGTGATATCTTCCGATTCAGATTAAATTTGGGTGAGATTTTATCTAAGCCAAAGTCAACAAATCTAACCCAAATTCTACAATCTTTGAAAATTAGAGGGAGACACTTTCAATGGTGAAGAAATTAGGGTTCTTGGTATTGACTTTTGCGCTTTGGAGAAAGAAGGGAAGAGGGGTGTGTCTTTGGTTGGAAAAGAATAAAAAAAAACGTGGGAGAGTATGCAATTATATGAATATTTGCAGATGTGCAAGAATTAAAAGGATGGCCCATTATATTTGACCATTTAGTTTCTATTCTAATCAAATAAGATTTATATATGACCAAGTTGAATCAAATAACTAATTCGATCAAAATTAAAATAAGATGAATAATTATCGATTAATTATTTGAGCTTCTTAATTTAAACAAGACAAAATAATTATCAAGACTTATTCATTACTTAAAATAGAGAATTAATTATACAAAATTATAAAATTCACTAATTCAAAGAAATAAATGCGTAATTATGATAAACATTATTTTTAGGCTATTTATTAAATATTTATATAAAAGACGAAAATTATATAAACCAACATGTAAACTTATATAATTATCTCTGAAAAATACTAACCAAAACTAATTAGAAAGAGATTTTAAAATATATATTTTTTAGGATTTTTCAAAGACGGTTATTTCAAATTGTTTGAAATTGAAGAAGCTCGATAGTTAACTCGAATTGCATAGGGTCAAAATTGGGTATCAATAATAACGTCAATGATTCAAAATAAAATTAATAAGGAAATAAGATATAAGTCCTAATTTTATTCAATGGAGGATAAAATTAAGCATATAATTGTTGTTAATTACTTGAATCCGCACTTGAATATGCTAATAAGTGCGAATTTTATTTAATTTACTCAAATTTCTTTACGTAAAATAATATGAATAGAATAATAAAATTGATCTATTTAATATTTTTTTACAAATCTACCATTTTATAAATTTCAATTTCTGAAAAATTAAACAAATTTCGCTCAATGAAGTCGTTGGAGTACAAACTTTGAATTTAATGGGTAATATTTTTTTTCTTTTTATAATAAAGTTTAACGTATTCAAGTCATTAGTAGCAATAATATGCTTCATTTTATCCTCTGTTAAATATAATTATGACTTATATTTTCTTTCTCTATGAATTTTATTTTAAATCGTTGAGGTTAAGATTCTTCGCATAAGGTTAATTTGAAGAAAAAATAGCAGAGAGAGAAACAACAGAAAATGTTGCTAAAGGATTTAATTCTTGAGGTATGGATTCTGTTAATATCAACCTAAGTTATTTGTATTTAAAAAAATGGACAAACACCAAAGCTGATAAGTTTTTGAATACTTAAAGGACTAAAATCGGTAAGTTTATAGTTAAGGGACTAAAACTGGTATGTGTATAGTTAAGGGACCAAAGCTGATAAGTTTTTAATAGTTAAAGGACTAAATCCGTTAAGTGTTTAGTTAAGGGATCATTTTAGACCTACTCTTATAGTTAAGAACCTATTTATGTCATTATTGTAACATCTCGCAATTTGAAATAACTAAGAAGAAGCTTATAATTGCAAAATAGTCATTTTTGGAAAGAATTAAAAATCTGAAAAAAATTTGTTTAAGTTAAGAAAAGTGAGTTTTTGGTCAACTTCAAATGGACATAACTCCTAGCTCAGGATGAGTTAGGTGTAGTTCCAGATATGGTTGGAAAGCCCTTGGAATGATCTTTCCAACGCCGCTAAATTTACGCGATTTTGAGTTCATATGAGTGAGTTATTCCCTTTGGAAGTTGGGTTGTTCGAATAAGGAAAATCTAAAACCGAATTTTTGAAGGGTACTTTAGTCTTTTCCTTACCTTATTATTCTGATTCGTTTTTAAGAGTTAATTGGGGTAAAAAAAATCATATTTTAGTCAGTTTAGAAAAGAAGTTGAGTTATGCTAGGGCTTGGAGAAAAGAGTAAAGAGGAGAAAAGAGAAGGAAGTTCAAGATTCGTCAAGAACGTTCAAGAATTGCTTGTGGATTTCGCCGGGGGTGATCCCTACAAGGTATGTGAGATCTTTTTGTGTTGGGTTAGTTCACCCACACACCAACTTGTTTCAACTCCTTTGGTTTAGAGTTATTTACACGTTGAAAGGTGAGGTTCTTGAAGAACAATTGTCGAATTCTTGTTAGGTTGTGTTGTTGAGGGTTCTTAGTGATTTGATTTGTGTTTCCGGGTGGATTTTTGAGTTAGATCTGTTGTAAGTTGAAGGTAATAATGATCCTAAGTGATTGGGGAAAGAACTAGGGAAGTTTAGAGGGTTTTGGAGATGAAAAACGGAGAAGAAAAGTCGTCAAACACCTGGGAAATAGGGTGGGGCGTCACGCCAGCCAGCGCGCCCCAAACCAGTCTCTGAAGTTTGGTCCTTGGGGCGCCGCACCAGCCAGCGCACCCCACACAGGCCTCTGAAGTTTGGGGTCTGGCGCCCCACGCCTCTCAGAGCGCCACGGACGCCAGTTCACCCCATTCTTCCCCCATCTTTTCGTACTAGTTTCTAAGTGATGTACCTATGTTTCCTAGTTGATTCTAACACTCTAAGGTACATCTAAACATCATGAAATCATCTATAGACATGAGATCATGAACCTTGAATCCATAATCCAATTCAAGGAAAGTTAAGATCAAGGTCAAAGAAGTTAAGAGTCAAGTCTAGAAGTTAAGGAGTAAGTCAAAGCAAAGTTTCTTAAAG
>JAJOOS010005378.1:0-22620 GCA_029582725.1 Solanum chiquidenum | reverse complement strand
AAAAAAAAAAAAAAAAACTTTAAGCTCTTTCCATAAACATGGGATTTGCTTAAAACACTCCCTGAACCGATCTGAATCTATTTCTTTTCAAATCAACACATGAAAATTTCAGATTCTACTTAAATTTACAAAATCAAGACATTTATTTAACATATTGTACCTAAATTATGCGAAAAATAAACCCTAGCTACAATTACGATTCGATTTTTTAACAGAAAAATCAACTCAAATATGAAAATTTGAATTAAAATTGTAAGTCACCTGTGAAAAAATTGAATTGTTTTTCGCTGTTCTTCACTGTCGCTTCGTTGTCTACTCGGTGGAGACAGAAGAGAAGAATATACACTTCAATTTTGTTTAATTTTCAAATCTTTACTTTAATAAATAGTGACTTAAATTAATTACTCAAGCCAAATGCCTAAAAATAAAAATTTATGACCTTTTTTTTTTTTTTCTTCTTCTATCCTATAGTATTTAATATCTATATTGACATCCGATTAGATTTAAATTTATGCATTGTAAGGTCCATTTAGCACATGATTTTTTTTTCATTTCCTAGAGTTGTTGTTTCATCAAATTTTTGAATATCGCTTATTTTATAATAAGTATTCTTATCAAAATAATTTTTAGAAAAAGAGAAAAAATATTGTGTTTGATCAATTATTTGGAAAATATTTTTCTAGTAACTGATAAATATAATGTATGATATAAGACAACTAGTTGCACTGAGGAAGTAACTACATAAGTGATAGGGGTATCGAAAGGCAGTGGCGGATCTAGGATTTAGAGTCCGTGGGTGTCAAATAAAAGAAAAGTCAAATAATTTAAGTTAATAATAATTATAAAAATAAAATAAAATAATATGCCAGCTGTTTTTCCTTAAAAAAACGTGCTTGGAGCCTTTTTTTTTCTTAAAAAACGTCTGCAGCAAATTTCTCAAAAAAATAGCTACAAATGGGATTTGAACCCGCAACATCAGCCTTCTAAAGTTGCCCTCCTACCGTGGCACCACAAACCAATTTTGTTCTCTGGGTGACACGCTTCATATTTATATAAATATTATATATATATATATACCTATGTATATATAGAGTTTCCGTCGAAGTTCGGGGGTGGCGTGGCACCCCCACATCCCTTCATAGATCCGCCACTGTCGAAAGGTACCTTTAGTGGTCATCAAGAAGATTGGTGGAGAAGCCTAAGGTAAAGTGACAGAAAAGAAGGTTGCATATATCAAGTTAGTGGAGTTCATAGACGTGAAAGAGAAGCAAATGCTTAAAAAGTTTATAAGGCGACGAAGACAAAAGCTAAAGTTGGCGCTTACAACGATTAAAGATAGCAATTTTCAAATAATTGTATGTTGAGCTAGGGGATAAAGGTTGGGGTAAGAAGTTGTATAGGCTCGCAAAAGCGAAAGAGAGAGAAAGGCTCGCGATTTGGATCAAGTGAAGTGCATTGAGGATGAGGAAGACAAGGCGTTGGAGGAAGAGACCTCCATTAAGCAAAGATGACAATCATACTTTCACAAACTGTTAAACAGAGAAGGGGACAAAGACATTGTGTTGAGGATATTAAATGTGTTATTAGTAGGATATTGAGCAGGGAAAGAGTGATCTATCCCAATGAGATTTCGGTGAAATTTTGAAAGAGCACATATAAATCAAGTATATAGTGGTTAACTAAATTGTTTAATGTTATTTTAAAGACGTCAAAAATGTCTGCCAAATGAGGTGGAGTACAATAATTACATTGTACAAGAGCAAGGATGATATCCAAAATTGTAATAATACATGGGTATCAAATTGTTAAGCCACATAATGAAGGTCTGGGAGAGAGTGGTGGAAATAAGGGTGATCGAGGAGAGGGGTATCAATTTTTTAGAATCAATTTGGATTCATGTTGACGTCGGGATGATCAACTACTAAATACATCTATCTTGTGCGATATTGGTGGAGAAATATAAGAAAAGGAAGAGAGCCTACTTATGTTGTTTTATGACCTTAAAATGGTTTGTGACAAATTCTCGAGCAGATTTGAAGCATTTTTCAGTTGAGATAAGGTTGCATTAGGGATCAGTTATTAGCCATTTTTTTTATTTATTTTGTTGGTGAATGAGTTGACGTTGTCTATTCAAAAGAAGATTTGATAGTGTATGTTATTTGCTAACGACATAGTAGTCTCAAAGTACATGTTAGGTTGGAGATTCGGAGACAAACGTTAGGGCTCAAAATGTTTAAGTTAAGCAAGATCAAAATAAAATATTTGGAATCCAAATTTAGTGTTGCGTTGGATGAAGTAGATGTAGAAGTAGAAGTGAGGCTTGCCACATAGACTATTCTCAAGAGAGAGAAATTTAAGTATTTTGAGACCGTAATCTAGGTAAGTTGAGACACACACAATGTTGACACACATCAGATTGAGGTGACATGCATGAAATGAAGGCTTGCCTCTGGAGTCTTGCGTGATAATAAAATACCACCTAAACTTAAAGGTAAGACTTACAAAGTGGTGGTTAGACTATCCTTGTTATATGGGGTGGAGTGCTTACCAATCAAAAACACACATATTCAGAAGTTACATGTTATGGAGATGAGAAGGTCGAAATGGATATGTGGACATACTAGAAGCGACAAGATTACAAATGAATTTATCTAGGAGAAGGTGGGAGTTATCTTTGTGGCGGACAAGATGAGAAAGACAAGACTGAGATGATTTGAGCATGTAAAGAGGATGTGTGCAAACATCCGATGAAGATATGCGAGAGGCTAGTTGTAGGGGTACGCCAAGGAGTAAAGATAGGCCAAAAAAATATAATGGAGAAGTGATTAAACAGGATATGACATGACATCATGTTATCAAGGACATGACTCTGATAGGAAGAAGTGGACGTCACATATTAGGGTAGAAGGTTAGTAGGAGTAGAGTGTTGTCTTGCGTTGCTTTTGTTACCTATCGTCATATATTGTGTATTGTATTTCGATTAACACACTATTTTAATGTTGGTATTGTTTCTTTCTTGTAGGTTCTACAATGCTTTTCGTATTAATTGTTATACTTTCTTCATTATTTTCTTCTTCTTTTACTTGGGTTTGATACACTTGAGCTAAGGATCTTTCGAAAACAACCTCCCTACCTCCACGAGGTAGTGATAAGATCTGCCTACACTTTACCTTCCTCAAACCTCACTTAATGAGATTTCACTAAATATATTATTGTTCTTGTTATTGTTGGAGTATCAAATTAAGGGAAAATGCAATATCAAAGCTCATTTTACAAGTAATTTGAATGAAGTAGTTAACTTAAAAAGTTATTTAAAAACACTGCAAACTTTTTGATAAATATTTCAAATTTTTAAAAACTAATATAATGTTAGCTTTGGGTTTATTATTTATTCATATATTGCTTAACTATAAAAAGACAAAACATTACACCATTATCTAATAATGCAATAACTTATGAAATTTTAGACTATAACTTAATTATTTTAAAAAAAAATCAGTTTATTCAATAAGAATATTTAAATCATAGTTTGAAAGATCCAAAAATAAGAGACATAAAAGATGAACCACTTACAAAAGAATTGTCCCAAAAAGTGATAAACGATGAGAGTTTCACATAATACTATTATAAGACATGAATATTTGGATCTAACTTGAGTTCTAAAATTAACTCTAAAATAATAATCGTCCAAGATTTTATAAAAAGATTTTTCCATCCTTAAATAATATCGATAAAAACCCAAAAACTATCAAATTAATGTCAATTTATCTTCTGAATATTACATATTTATTATAAATTATTATGCATAATATAAAACAAGAAGAGAAAAGACCTAAAGCCACCACTGAAATTGTCTTGTATTTTAAAGAAAATATCTTAACTTTGTGGACATCTATTACCCCACAAAAGTATTGAATACCTTTGCAAAAAGACCATTTTGGCCTATTTTCTCATTATGAAGACGCGTGTGATGCTCACCCCTTTGATCATTTCAACTAAATTTAAATATTAATAAAAGTGAGGATAATCCGACCTGAATCTTAACAAAAACACTTTCATTTCTTTTCCTTTTTCTTTTTCAAATTCTCACTTCTTTTCCATTGAAATATGCTCACATCCTCTTTAAAGAAAATTGAAGTTGCATCTACATCTTTGTCTTCTTCATCAAATCAAAGTATGGTGTATGCAGCAATGAAGTCAACAAAACCAGGGCTAGAGGGACCAGGAGCAGATCAAAGTATGGTGTATGCAAAATAACAAAACCATTATATATGTGTATAATTTTATTGAAGGTTCCAAAATATTAATGGGGTGCATAATTCATCTTATTCTAGTGTCTTCAAATGTATATATTTTTCAATCTTTTTCCTTTTTAAAAGAAAATTATTTAGAGAATATTAAAAAAAAATTGAAATATATCCCAACAGAAAAACATGTGGCAGACTAAAATCATATTATTGCCAACAAATAAGATCAATAAACTAATTAAGACCACAAACACAAGACAAAAAATCTTTCTTGATATATTTATTAATCATAATGGATCAGTCAATATTACATTTTTCCTATTGTTATGAAAGTAGTTACTCAAATTCTTTTAAATATGTGTTTTTTTTCACTAATCACTTCAAGTAAATCTTCTAATCATCATCTATCTCAAAATGGGAAAAAGAAACTACTACTCAATTTTGATTATTTTTGTATCACTCCTCTATTTGCCATTATTCTTGAATGCAACATTGGTCCATCATAATGAAAGTGGTAAGTTGTTTTATTTGTACCTCATCCTAAAAGCATACTCAAAATTTGAATGAGTTTGGATAATTTTATTTGTCATTGAACTCATAATTTGATCATGTTAATTACTGTTTTATAGTTTTATATTTCTCGATCCATAATTTCATATACAAAATCAAAACTAAAGTTTAGATGAACTCATATCATATATTTTACATCGGCTTCTTTCTACTCGTAAGACAGATTTAACACAACTTTTGTTGGATTTGACCAATTTTATTATTTTCAGCTCAAACTATTGGTCAAATTCAAAAATAGTCATTTTCTTTGTAAGATATAAAGTATTTCACATAATAGTATTATTATTTATATCGGAAGATTTAATTCAAGTTGATGTAATGTTAGTCATTTTCTTACAATTGTACTTAAATCTTTTTGTAGATTTTTTTTTTAGTAATATGAATATATATATATATATAAGAAAATTGTATTTTTTTACTCTCGTCGATAAATTTCACTATTGTCAAATAGGGAAAATATAATTATAAATTTACTAACAATTTTTTTGATTGCTCAAAAGCTGCATATAGAGGCAATAAGTATTTTGGGATTTTTCCTTTAAAGAGTTTTCAATCGTCCACTGTATATGTTGTCCCATGTATAGTAGGATAACGTTAGTCTCAGATTTAATATTTATTTAATATTTTTCAACTATAGAAAAAAATATATTATATGATTGTTTAATAATTCAGTAACTTACTAAAATTTTAGATTTTGATTTAATATTTATTATAAGATTTTTAATTTGGATATTTAGGTCATGATCTAAAGCGTTTATAAATCGTAAGAGAAATAAAGGAAGGGTCATTTACTAAAAAGTTACCCCAAAGAGATGATCGATAAAAAATTCAGGTGACACAATATAAAATACCGTTGAATATTAATTCAATCCCATAACTAATTTGAAATGAGAATTGTTCAAGAGTTATCCCTAAATAATATTGATGGAAATTCAATAACTCAAAAATTAATTTCAATTTTTACCTTTTAAATATCACATAATTATTATAATTAATGAGTAATATAAAGCAAGAAATACAAACTAGAAATTTTGAGAGGAGAATGCAAAGTTCACCTTATTCTAGTATATCTTTAAGAGTGACTTTTTAATCTTTTATTCTTTTTATATTTTAATTTTATTTAGAGGATGTTAAAAGAAATATTATCAATTTGGAATATATCCCAACTTTAGAAGAACACGTAGACTAATCTTAATTACATCATTATTAGTAAATCAGTTTAATAAACTAATTAAGACCACAAGCACAACTAGGGGATATTGTCTAGATTTAATTTTACATCAAAGGTAAAATAATAATTCAAACATATTAAGAAATTGTTTATGAAGATTGTGATTTTCTTAATTTAGTAAAACATTTATAAAAGATTTTTTCTTCTCCTTCTTTTTGGAATGTTTGTCAATAATAATGGATAAAGTCAATATCTATATATTTTTTTCCTATTATTAGTGAAGTAGTTACAAATATAATATTCCTTTAAATATGTGTTTTTTTTTTCACTTATCACTTCAAACAAATTTTCTAATCATCATCTTTCTCAAAATGAAGAAACAAAGTTACAACTTAATTTTAATTAATTTTGGATCATTCCTCTATTTGTCTATATTTTTGAATGCAACATCCATTGGTCATCAAAAAAATGAAGGTGGTGGTAAGTAATATCATTCTTGTAACGATTAATCCAATTATATTCTACTTTTAATATATACATGTTTAGTCTATTTCTCAATTCATATACAGAATCAAAATCAAAGCTATTGAGTTCAGATGAACTCATTATATACGTTTTATCCTCTTTTTTCTATTTCCAGAGCCTATTCTAAAAGGGACTTTGTGCATGGATTCAATCGAATCTTTTATTTTTGTTTCAAACTATGGGGGTTAAATCTGAAAATAGTCACTTTTCAACCCCATTTATAATTCACGGAGTTTCAATTTTTACGAGTGTGAAACTCTATGATATTATCCTTTAATTTCAATAGTCAAATTTGAAACTGATCTAAAGCTATTTCAATTTTTCAAAAACATGCAAGAAAGTGGCCAACGATATAATTTTTTTTATTTAACTCACTGACTCTAGATTCTGATTTGCCTGCTCTCCATATTCAAATGATTCTTCTACTCTTTTTTTTTTTGTTTCTAATTTCCATTACTTGATGTATGTTGACACTAATTTGACCTTTTTGATGTGTAGAAATTAAGGATGAGGTGAAGTTTGATTATAATGAAAGGAGTAAGAAAGGACCAAGTAAATGGGGAGATCTAAATAAAGAATGGGAAACTTGCAAGAATGGGAAAATGCAATCTCCAATTGATATTTCAAGTTGTAGAGTAAAAAATATGAGAAAATTGGGTCACATGAAACACTACAAGCCAACTAATTCTACTATAAGAAATAGAGGACATGATATTTCAGTAAGTATTTAATTTTTTTATTAAAGATATTCACCATTTTTAGAATATTCTAATTGCTTTAATTAATTGATTTTAAATTGTTACTTATTTCTTTCTTCTTTTACAAATTACAAGTGATATCAAGAAAAGATTCAATATTATTAGCAAATCAGTAATCATATTATTTCGTTGTTGTTACTGTTTCTTTTCTTTAAATGACATAACTTTTCTTATTGATATGTTTTTCAACTGTTATATTACCTTTTTTGTAAATATTTTGAGTTGCTACACTTAACTCGAGTCTTTTGAAAATAACTTTTCTATCTCTTCGAGGGAGGGATAAAATCGGCTATACGTTATTGTTTATATATCCTGTCAGTGAATAAAATCTTAACTCTATTATGTAAAAAAGTCGGTGAGTACTTATTAGGCATAACTTGCGCTTATTGACTACTAAAAAGTAGTCACTGTCTTGAAGTTTCAAATTTCAACCAAAAGTTTCCTTTCAAGATTTTTGAAAAATCTATCATATGGGTGAAACATGACTATTTGTGAATTTTACTTTGTACTATTATTTGGGGATCGAAAAATATTAAATTTTTGTATCTTTTGGTATATTTTTAGATTTTTGTTTTCATCTTTTTGTCACAACAAGTTATAAGTCCATGGATTCATTAGATAACTACGAATAATTAATAACAAATCGAAAGAATCAAATTAGTTGCAATGAAATCCCAAATTAAAACAATATGATTTAAATTCTGAATCCGTCTATGATCTTATGATTATAGTATAATTTATTTATTTTTATATCTATGCAGTTGCATTGGCATGGGGATGCTGGATCAATTTTGATGAATGACACAAACTACCCTCTTATACAAATTCACTGGCATTCACCATCTGAACATACTATTAATGGTAGAAGGTACCAATAATATTTTACTCCATTCGTTTAAAATTATCTGTTGTTATTTTTAAAAATAATTATCTCAAATTATTTATTATTTTAGCAGTTCAAAATAAAATTATTTTAAAAAAATGAGGTAGGGAAAAGGATTACAAGATGCAGGATCGAACTCTTACCAACAAAGTGAAAGATCAACTAATCAATCAACTAAGCTAATACTTTTTTTAATTAATTATTTTAACCATAATAATAATTAATTAATACAAATCAAAAATTTATTTTTTATTCACCAACTACTAATGTAAAATTATTTTCACAGTCAAATAACTTATAAAACTTATAAGGTAATTAATTACATATAAATATTGAAATAAATATTAATTAATAACCTAATAAATATGATTGCCAAAAATATTTCCACCACAAATGAAACTACTACTTTGATAGGTACTTCTATATATAAGGCAAGATTGATAAGTAATATTTCACTGAATCCTTCTCTTTATTTATTTGCTATCTTTGTATCTGATTTGATATATAATCTTTTTCAAGATCGTTTTAATGTTTAAGAGAATATATTTTAAATTTAATATTACTTTTTATGTTGGAGCAGTTTTTCTTTATGAGGGAACTTTTCAATACTTGAGCCAAAAAATAAATTATAAATATTTATATCTTATAAATTATTCATTAAGAATAAAGATAAATTATTTTTAAATGTAAAAAAATTTATTTTTGTGACCTTTTTGTCTACTTTAATTATTTTTTTGGTATGATTTGAATGATAGGTATGCCTTGGAATTGCATATGGTTCACCAGGAGCAGGTGAATAAAAAGATTGTTGTAAATGCTGTCCTTTACAAATTTGGCAAACCAGATCCATTTATTTTTATAGTAAGTATTTTTTTTTTACTAAATCTATTTATTGTCAATAATAAATAAATTTATCGACACAAATTTAATTTAGTTGAACCTAAAAAAAAGAGTATAAAGTACTCTGTGAGGATAAAAAGGGGATGAGAGTTTAAGTTTTTGTTACTATAATGACTGCACCTCAATTTCAAATAAATTAAGTTTGGCTATATGAATTATCATGAATCATGTTCTCGATTTAAATTAGTTTTAATTAAGCAAATATTATACAAGTAATATTTTTTTATTACTAGTAGGAAAATACACAGTGGAAAAAAATTTCATTTGAAATAGTGGAAAACTTCCGTATTTTTTTATGACAAGAAAAACCCGCAGCCGCTATTCTTTGAGTGCGCACAGGGTAAAAACCCCGCTCCTATGCAATAGCTCGCAAACCACATAAGAGAGGTAACCCGCACTAGGCAAACCCGGTGCGACGAGCTCGACCCAGAAGGCAATCCCCTTGCTTTCGTTGGCAAGGGGTTTCGAACTTGAGACCTCCAACATGAAAGTCCCAAGCCTAAATTCTCTTACCGTTTCAATCAAATACCAGTGGAAATAACCACTAAACATTTTTCAGTGATTTCTTAATCGTGTTTACCGTTGCTCCAACACTTCCTTTCGATATATACTCAACTCTTATATTGTTTTTGATTTTTTTTTTTTGTGATTATTGATTATAGTTGAGGGGACATATATTAACCATGATAGATCAAGAAGGTGAAGAGAGGAGTTTGGGCATGATTAATCCAAAGTATATTACTAATAATATTTATAGAGAAAGTTACTATGAGTACAAGGGTTCACTCACTATTCCTCCTTGCACAGAAGGTGTTACTTGGCTAGTCAACAAGAAGGTAATTTTTTTTAAAAAAAAATCCAAATTTTAAATATTATTAAAAGTTAAATGAGATTATTGAACTAAATAATTAATTAAACATTATTTATTTTAGGTAGAAACAGTTTCAAGATTTCAAGTGAAGTTGCTTAGAAAAGCTGTACATGATGTAAGTTCCCCTTTACTTTTATTATTTCAATTGTTTTAATTTATGCGTCTTACTTTTTAATTATTATTTTTTTATATATATATTTTAATTTTAATATTTTATGACATGTTTAAAATCATAAATATTCAAATACATTTCGATAGATTATACCTATATTTAATATGAAACACAACATTCTTTTTTTTTACTTTAAAAATTTCGCATCTAATCAAATTATGGTATAGAAAATGAAATAAAGGAAACAACATTTTAAAAGTAGTTTTTCCAATGTTTTGTATTGAATAAAAACGTTCTAGCTTGTATTGTTTTTTTTAGTTTGGTTGGAATTATATATTTTATATAAAACAATATTTATTATTATTGTTATTATTATTTCAGCATGCTGAAAGAAATGCAAGGCCAGTGCAACCACATAACAAGAGAAAAATTCAACTTTTATTCTCCAAGCACTAGAGCATGTCAATGTCCACCACCTGCTTTGAGATCCGACTAGTTCAAATTCGCGTTGAAAAATCTCATCTGGGAGTAAAACATTTTCTATCAAAACCGTCTTCGGGACTACATTTTTCTTCTATAGAATTTTTGAGAAATGTAGTAGAAAAAAGAAAAAAGAAAAAAAAATTGTATTCTATATTTGTACTAAATTTTTATCTGAATATTGATGGAAGACAGGAAGAACAAAAATAACAATAGTTGTACTGACTAAGCCAGATTCATGTTGCGTAGAGCCTTCCTATCAAAGATTTTCTATTCAGAAGGATCGAAACCAAGACCTCTGGTTAAGAGAAATCACACTTCCAATTTGTTAATCAAAAAGAGTGTGTGTCTCTCATTAAGCCTCGAAAATGGAAAAACTCCTAGTAGAGAGAGCATTCCCTTAAGTAGACCTTACATGACATCAATCCAGATTAGTCAGGCGAGTGAATTTCAAATACTAGGTAGATCAAAGAACAAAATATAGCAACAAAATCTACACTGTTGTCAAATTTAATTAAGTTTTGCACAAATACTGGTAATCAAAGTTCATTTTGGAATATCTTCTTGTATTCTACAGTACATTATGCGAGTTCAACAGAATTCAATAGTTTTCCTCCCGAACTTATATTTGTGTTGAGGAGAATCCACTCAATACATATAACTAATCCATCTCGAAGCTAGAAAAGTAAAAAAGGACTGTGAGTTCAGAACTCATAAACTTATAAATCCTAAAAGAATAAGTGAAGAATGTTCAACAACTCCCTTGTTGCAAGTAATGGCATGTAAATTCCTCCTCAATGCTTCCTGTAGTAAACTCGTGGAAAATAATGAAAAGTTATAATCATACCAATTGTTGCAGTCGTGACTCGTGGGCATTGATTTCATCGTTTAAACGCTTGCCAATAGTAATTTGAAGAAAAAATCTGATCCAATGTCGCGATCAAGAACCTCATCTGATCATATCGGTAATATTAGAGCATGAACTGGACCCTCCTCTTGTCTGCCTTGTATTATAGGATTTGCAACTTGGACATTTATGTGCTACTATATGGAAGTTAACCTCAGATGTTTCCGCACAGTCATTGCAAAGAATCCAAACCTAAAATTCAACGAAATTCAAATGTAAGGTACGAAATTTCAAATGGATCGACAAACTTGTTTCTTACCTTCTTGTCCTGATACATTTCAGGCATAGCTGTTGACGCAACCTAGAATTAGAAAATAGATGAAGCTTGTCAGTTTGAAGAGAAGAGTCGGGAAAAAAACAGGTCAATCAGCTTATTAACTACTCCCTCAGTTTCAATTTGTTTGTCTTACTTTCCTTTTATAGTCCGTTTAAGAAAGAATCTTTTAAGATCAGAAGATCCAAATGCCTTCTTTGTTTTCTTGAGCTCCGTGTCTAGTAAAAAACAGACAAACAAGTTGAAATGGAGGGAGTATGTAGTATGTACCTCCTGGTCCAGTTGCTCCCAGACTCGAGACATGTCACAGTATGATCTTGAGCAAACAGGACAAGAATACCTGCATGCACAAATTATTGGAACCGAGCACAATGCGACCAAAATCTATGTTGCTCGGATCATCCAAAAATGTATAGCTTTTGGAGGATCCGACAAACAACTAGTGATGTTTTTGAAGAGTCCAAGCAACATAGACCAAACGGGGAGGGGTGTTCTTTTATGGGATCATTAAGGAATTGATTGTTCATAGAAAATCATAACACGTCACATACGTACTGGAAATGTTGTTCCATCTGCATAACACATTCCAGATGCATTGTGTGACCGCAAGGCAAGACGATGATGTTTTTTGTTGTATCAAAAACATACTGCATGAAGTTGAAAGAATCAAGAGGCAGAGTTAGGAATTTTACTAAGGGGGTTCAAAATATAGAAAAATCAACACAAAAAGAAATTAAGGGGGTACGTACCATATATACATAAAAAAAAAAATCTCATTCTGAAAGATATAGTGTAATTTTTGACGTAACCCCCTTACGGTACCCTGGGTCCGTTTTAAGGTTATCGTCGGAATTCTGCCCTTACCTCAAAGCAAACAGGGCAATTGTGGTGCATTGCTCTTTCTATACATTTATGTGATTCCTTCATCGAATTTGTATAGCAGCATCCTGCAAAAGGAAGTATGTTCAGTAACACTAACAAACTAAATACAACCTAATAAGTTATGATGCTCGAACTCTCCACAAATGTTGCTACCCTGATGTCGGATAACCCAAAAGTATAAAATTGCACTACTCTTGGAGGATCCGACATGCACCAACAACAATTTTAGAGAGTCCGAGCAACATTGTTGATAAGAGCTTTTATTGCTGAATTAAGTTCTAATTCAAGGTTGAGCATCTCACTCACCACATGTGTCACAGTGAAAGAAATTCTCCTCGCCACCCGTTCTGTTTTCGAATATTTTGAACCGGAGAATGATGAATAATATATTAGACACCACGTTACCACTCCAAAAATATACAATGGCATGTGCAGATGATGCAACTGAGGTAAGTTTAACTGAAATGATAGTATATTTTCGTTATTTTTATTATTTCCATATTTCTCATTCTTAGTTTTCTATTACTATTTGTTGTCTCTTATCCCTCGGTTTTATTACATTACTATCATGTTGTTGTTACGGGTTATGTTTCCACAAGTGTTGTGTTTTTGCTTTCCTTGAGCCGAGTGTCTATCGTAGACAGCCTCCCCAGACCCCACTTGTGGGATTACACTAGGTATGTTGTTGTTACAGATGCAACAACATTTTTGAAGAGTCCGAGCAACATAGCTTATGTCTTTTTATGGCTGTAGTGCAGGTATAAAAGTAAAGAGACACAAGAATACTAAACTCGACTGAATCATTTCTAATCCATACCATCTATAATCAACCACATGTAATCCTAATTACATATGGAACTCGTTAACAGGACATTATTTAGCGTGCACTTAAAATGTAGCGCCTCCGTAAGAAAGGTTGCCTTCAGCCCATTTTGTGACTACAGACCAGCCTATAGCGTGCACTTAAGACGAAGTGCCTCTGTAAGAAACGTTGCCTTCAGCCCATTTTGTGACTACAGACCAGCCTATGTCTCAGATGTCGTTGACTTTGTGTTTATACAAATATGGTGTAATTTAGGAAAATGTGTTGGAGAACCGATAATGATGTACAGTATGAGAAAGATATTAACCTGCAGATTCCACATTTATCACAGTGGTATTGATTCTTCGAGACCTAAAAATAGCAATCATCTTGTTAAAGCATAGTATAAATATCAAGCAAACAGCATCGTAGACAAATTATTTAAAGAATTTTACATCATCATCGAAGAAGTTGCATTTTGAGCAAAAGTACTTCCCCATGCAAACCCCGCATTGGATGCATTTTTGTTGAACCTAAAGCACAATCAAGGACCAAGCAAATTTAACATCAACTCAACATTTATAAAAACTTGAATCGAGTCGTTAACAATTGAGGGAACTCACATCCTGTTCAGTATTACACAATGAGCAAATGACCTGAGAAACATATAGAAAAAGCATACTCAAATCAGTCAAACATCAAAAGGTATGAACAAGAATCTTAATCAAATACAATGTGGAGTCATATAGACCGACACCCTTTGTCGGAAAATTGTATTGTGTATATAGGTCAAAAGTTACTTTTTATACATATACATCAAATCTTGGATACCCTTAACCAAATTCTTGGTACTACGATCACACCATGACCACTCACACATTATATAATCACATCTGTCTCAATTGCAAATGAAAGTGACTGAGACAAAGCATAAGTTTGTACGAAAGAAGAGATATTACATAAAGAAGATCAATTCAATAAAGTAACTACAAAAATGGTTCTTGAGTTCTTCGCGATCTGATAAACATCAGGTGATATATGAAATAGCGAGCTCCATTCTACAACAACGTAACTACGCCTCAATCTAAAGCAAGCTGGGATCGACTATATGAATCTCCATTCTCCATATCACACAGTTTAAGCTCATCTCAGTCCAGTATCATATAAAACAAAATCTATCATAAAAAACACTTGACATTCTCTATATTTTCCTACGGAGATGACAAAACTCATGTGGCTAAACAGATCTCCCAGTAGAAAAATGTTCTACCTATTCACACAATCAAACTAGAATAGCTTCATTGAGAATTACACAAAACATAAAGCCTAAATCACCTGCCTTTTGTGCTCTTCTTTCCTTATCTAAAGAAAGAGAGTTACCTATTTTAAGATGTGTTGCTTAGTTTTAGGAGGATCCGACACACACCCGGGTGATATTTTTGAAGAATCCGAACATCATACATTTTAAGAACTCAAGCATAACTATAGAATCTTTATACAACAGAAGAGGGAAAACATTGAAAACTAACCCTTTTAATATCATGGCGAGGAATATCGTGTCGTTTGAGTGGATCAACATCTAAAGAATTCTGATCAAGAAATGAAAAAACTAAGATTGATACTTCCATAAAAAGAAGAAAAAAAGCAAAAAAAATAATTCAACTGAATATGAAAAAAGTTTCTACCTTTGAGTCATTATGGCAATGTCTGCAATCAAATATCTCATCACAACAAGGTGCTCTAATTTTGCATCTCCTTCTATAATGCGAGCACCTAAAGAAGAAAAAAGGAAAAACGGTTAACAAAAATCATGAAAATAAACTAGGATTATTCAAAGAAAGAAAACAAAAAAAATGAGAAATACCCATAATTCCCGGAACCCATCTCCATCATAGATTCATCACCAGTAAAAGAATGAGTGGTTATATGTTCCTCCAAACTACATTCCATTTTCTTCACCAGTTCTACTGAATCAAGATTATTTTTTCCGATGGATACTCAAAAATCCTGAAATTCAACTAATCATGGTAAAATATATACAAATTCAGACATCAAACAGTTTGAAACTGCACTAAAAATCATACCTTTAACTATAACAAAATACATATAAAAATCCCGACATCAAGAAAAGATTGACTCTGAGCTAAAAATCAAACCTTTAACTATGGCAAACGATATACAAATTCAGACATCAAGGAAAGACTGAAACTGAACTCCATTCTCTTCACCCAACAACAACATACCTAGTGTGTGTACACATACCTTACCTCTACCTCCACGAGGTAGAGAGGTTGTTTCCGAAAGACCCTCAGATCAAGTAAGCATTTTGAAAAAAGAAAAATACAGAAGTAAAGAGGACATAGCAAATAATAGGGAAAGCATTACATAGCTTTCACAAGACAAGGAACAATAACAATAGCCAAAAAATGTGATAACTGAAGCACATGAGACAACAGATAATCACAACAATCGTAGGACAAGAAACAACGAGAATAATGCTACTACTACTGGTATGAGCGGAGAAACAGATAATGCGCACCAAACTAACACCAAGCCTATCCCGCAGGGAAGTAAGACAACACTCAACTAACTACTAACCTTCTATCTTATTACGCGACCTCAGATATACTACTATCTAAGGACATGTCCTCGATAAACTAAAGATGCATCATGTCATGTCTAATCACCTCTCTCCAATACATTTTCGCCCTACCCCTACCTCTCATTAAACCCACCATAGTCAACCTCTCAGACCTCCTCACTGAGACATTTGCGCATCTCCTCCTTACATGCCCGAATCATCTCAATCTGGCTACTTCATCTTGTCGACCATGAAAGTCACTCCCACCTTGTACCGAATATCTTAATTCTTAATCTTTATCTCTTCATCAATTCTACTAATTCAAGAAATTTCTCCCAATGGGTACTCAAAATCTTTGTATTTCAACAAATTATGACAGAGTTTACAAGTCCAGACATCAAAACTAATCTAAAAATCAAATCTTTAATTCTGAAAAAAAAAGAAAGATACACAAATTCACTGAAACTGAGCTAAAAATAAGACCTTTAACAATGACAAAATAAACTGAACTTAATTCCCTTCACCCAATTCTACCTTCCAATGGGTACTGAACCCCCCCCCCCCCCCACCTGATTTTCAACCCAATTATGGCAAAATAACTACAAATTCAGACATCAAAATATTGAAACTGAACTAAAAATCATATCTTTAATAATCACAAAAAAGACATACAAGTTCAGACAACAAAACAAAAACAGAACTACAAATTAAACCTTTTAACTATAACAAAAAGATGGAAAAAATCAGACATCATGAAAAGATTGAAACTGAATCAGAAACCAGACATTTCACTATGATTCCAAGAAAAGATTGAAACTGAACTAAAAATCAAAACTTTAACTAAGAAAAAAAAAACATTAAATAAAACTGACCTTTAGGGATTTTTTTTGTAGATAAGAACAAGAAACAAAAAGGGTTCAAACAATAATGCATAACAACTTTTTATTTTATTACAAGTTATAGAAGCCATAGTTCTTTACTTTTAGCTTTCTCTTTGCCTTTTGATTTGATTGATGACGAGGCGTCACGCCAGCGTTTATGCCGGCTGTATATATTGACTACAATCAACGAATTGATGGTTTTTTTTTCCACCCCATATCCGAAGTCCACATTGGAACTCAAAATAAATTTGGATCACGCTCTGCAGGTCCATTCAAAAGTGGCGCTCCACAACCTATGCTGGTATTTTTTTCTTTGATAGAGTATTTGTATTAAAAGTTATTTTTTCGAAGTTAGTGCATGCTCATTTTTTAAAAAGCTTCTGCATAGTCGTTTGGTTGGGAATAAGTTATCCTGGGGTTAGTTATTGTGGGATAACTTATTTCAGCATATATATGAGATAACTTATTTCATCACTATGATATAAATATTGGGATAAGTTATTCCAAATATGGCAACCAAACAAGATACACAAATTTTATCTCATCACTTTTTTCTTATCTCATTACTATTTATTTTTATCCCTCACACCAAATGATCTTTAATATAGAAGTAAGTCATGTCAAGGATCCGTTTGAAACTAATAATTATTCTGAGTGTTGGTAGCGTCCAGGTTATAGACTTGAATCGTAATAAATGAACCGTTCTTATGTTGTGATTTTACTAAATAGAAAAATCACTTTTTGAAATGCTCCAAGTATAAAATAATTTAAGAAAAATACTTAGATAGAGTTGTCACTTATTTTTTTTTAAAAGAAATGAAGATAACTTGATTTTAAAAGGTCTTAACAGATAAATCTTTAAAAATTTAAAGAAAATAGGTTAGAGATTTTTAGTTCTACTTTAAGAAGGTATTAACACTTAAAGTAGCCCCTAACATGTGATTTTCTTACAAAACTTTTTTGAGAAAATGACCAAGTATAGAAATAATTATTACTCTCTTTGTCCCTATTTATTTGTCCATATTTCCTCTTTTAATTGTCTTTATTTACTTGTTCATTTTGACAAATTAAGAAAGGATAATTTTTTTTCCTATTATACCCTCATTTAAACTTTTTGAAAAAATTTAAGTTTTAATTCATCCTCTTTGAAATCATAATTAATAAGGGTAAAATGGTAACTTCACTATGCTAATCATTGTTGTCTTAATATATGTGTCATTTCTAAAGTGGACAAGTAAATAAGGATAGAGAGAGTTTTTTTTTTTGAAAAATTACCTAAATACACAACTTATTTTATCATATTCTCTAAAATTACCTACCATCTGAAAAAACTACAAAAATTCCTACTCTCTTGTTCTCGAATATATCACTTTATGTGATGTATCAGGGCATACGTGATATATCGGGACGTTGAGTGATCTATTTGAAATCGAGACGAAATGTATCACGATGTATCTGAAACAGGGACACGAAATATCAAGATGTTTTGGAATGTATTCAGATTCCACCAAATATAAGAAATTTATGTATTTTGAAAAAGAATAGGACTAGGATGTAGTTAGCTTTTACTACTATGATATTTGTGTAAATTCCTTTTTTTTTTTTAGTTTTTTACGAAAAAGGTAAAGGAAAGGAAACTTAACTAACCATTTTGAAATAAATTGAAAGTAATTAAGGCTTTAACAAAATAGATTAAGTAAGAATTTATTTGAATAAAATAATAACTCGAAACAATTTAATCAATTAAAGATAACTGAAAACTTGATTAGGAATATTTGAGAATTGATGGTCCATCATTTGGAGATTTTAACTAAGTTAATTAAAATATTTTAAAAACTAGAGTTTAAATAACATTTGTGTGCCCAAGTCCGGTTTCCTTTCACATGGACCAGCAACTTGGGCCTTACTGTTGCTTTTTGACCCAATTTCTCCTTTTGTATATACCTGTTGTATATCAATGTATATGATATATATTAATCGCAAGTCTGCTGCATATAGCCCTACATTTCAGCTTCCGAGACCTATATCAGCTTCCCTTTTCAAATTTTTACATCGATAGGGCTGACTCGAAAGGGGTGTTAAGGGGACAAAGAGGGAGTCCCGGTTGGACTCAAGATGAATAGTTCATACATAGAAAAAAAATAAGAATTAGTACTAAACCATACCACTAAAACCTTAAAACTAATAAATATAAAAACAAACAAATCATAATCAAATGAAAGTATTTGTTTTTTAGTTATTAGTATTAATAAATGGGAATACTCCAATAGCAAATAGCATGAATGACATCAACATGAGAAGAGAAATAATATAAGTTTGAATATAGAGGTATAAAACATGAGAAAATAAAATGTTTAAAAGTCTACAAATACCATATATTTATTATCACAAGTGAAGCTTCATATATTAAGTAAGACAACAAATATAAAAAGATCAACAGCTAACTAAGGAAAAGGGAATGAAAAAAATCATTTATAATCAAAATATTAAGTATTCGTTTTGGGCTTCTGTTCGGTGGGTTGCTTTTAGTTTCTCTTCACCTGCAGTTGTGCATCAAAATTTAGCCAGTGAATATATGATGACGTAGGAATGACTCAATGCCTTAAAAAATGAGGTATCCGTTTTAGGCCCGAAATTTGAGTGTCCTATTTTTTTTAGTAATAATAGAATTATTATAAAAAAAAATATGTAAGAGCCGCCGTAGAGAACGGAGAACTTTAATTTATTCATTCTTCTCTTTTATTATTTATTTGTATTCGTGATTTTTGGAAGATATTTTAGCTATTGGTTTTAAATTTTCATGATTGACACAACTAAATTTATTTTTATGAATTTTGATTGTGTTTCGAGATAATGTGTAACTAAATTTTATAATTAGGGTTGTGAGAACCATGATGAAGTATCAAAGTAAGTTAATGTAACAAATCATTCTTGAATGGTGTCACGACCCGAGACTACACCTTCGACGTGGCCGACACTCGAGAATCATTGATGGTTCCCAAGCGAACCTCATCCTGGCTGACTACAATCGGAAGACTAACTCAAGCATACATAAGCATCAAATTGAAAGAAACGTTTAAAAACAACTTACTAAATCTCAAAACTTTGTTGAATACACTAAGTATGAATTATAAGTTTAAATAAAACATCTGAAAATTATAAGACTTTCCAAAACTGTCTATCTATGAAACCTCTACTATATATAGACGAGTGTCCGGACAAGACCCACAACTACTCAAAATGCTAAGAATACGAACAACTCATAAAACTGGAGTCCTCCGAAAGCAAGGAGACCTCACTCGAAAGATGACGAGGGGATGAAGTGATCTCAACAGACTCTTGTTGAGGATCCTAAGAACTTGTAACTGCATCATTAAAAGATGCAAGTCGAATGGCATCAGTACATTGAATTACAAGTATGTAATATAGCTGAATAACAAATAACTGAATGAAAGGATTGCAATGATATATATATATATATATACTCAATTGAATGTAAAGAAATAAAGAAGTGAAATTATTAAAAAGTTACAAAAATACTTACTCATCTCTAACCTCAACATATTTAGTGATATATAAAACTACGCTTTTAACTCTATTTGGGAGATTCTCTAACCGACAATCCTTACTATGAACTACGTGATGATACAGTGTCTCGCCCACGCTGTCAGATTTGTCTTATACCTTGCCGGAGTATAGAACACCTCAACTAAGTGGATCCACTAAGCTCTACCCGAAGGCACTAAGGATTCATCTAAAAAGTATGATCCTTTACCCATGTTGTCATACATGGTTTATGAGGAATGTGAGTTGTCTGAACTCATCCCAATATAGGTGCTCAATACTACTCCCAATAATATGTACCCATGATCAATGTTTAAAAACATACTCTTCATCTAGTTTGAGATAATTGCTCAAACTATCCTCTTAAAAGAGGTAACTGCTCTTGAAATATCATTGAACTCATAATTTAGAAATCAAAGTTCTCTTTTATCAATATAAAATACATTTGGAAATACTTAGGTCTCTTACTCAATTCATACATGAAAACTCTTTCTCAAAAATATATCAAAATCATACTGTAATATGATCATTGATGACTCGGGGAGAGATTTATTTTCATTTATAGTATGGCAAGAAATTAATTACAATATAGTGGAATTTTGTGTATAAATAAGCAACACATTTTTTGGAGAGTCTCATCAATTAACATCTCATTTTCACTTGAGTCATGACAGAAAAAAAGACTCTACGACGTCAAAAGATTCTGATGGCCGAAATAGAAGACAAAGATGATCTATACTCAACAGTTTCAAAGCGTTGTGCAAGTTTATACAAGAAAGCTAGGCAAGCGATATGATTGGGAAATATGACGGAATAATAATATTTCCCTCCATTGATAATCCTTTCTCTTTTTTTTCACCCTACAATTGCTGTTGTTGTTGAACGTTTTTTTATTCCATAGTTTCTCTTTCACTTCCCTGCACATATGGACTAAAAAAACGATCAACGACAACATCAATTGAAGAGTGGAAAAAGGAGAAAGGATTATCAATGGGGGGAAAATATTATCATTCCCACATCAATGTCATATTTTCCAATCATATCGCTTGCTTTCTTGTTTAAACTTGCACAACGCTTTGGAAATGTTGAGTATATATCATCTTCGTCATCTGTTTTAGCCATCAAAATCTGGTGATGTCCTAGAGTCTCTTTTTCTGCCATTACTCAAGTGAAAATGAGATGTTAATTGATGAGACTCTCCGAAAAATGTGTTGCTTATTTATATAAAAAATTCTTCTATATTGTAATTAATATCTTGTCCTACTATAAATGAAAACAAATCTCCTCATTATGTTAAAATTATAGCAACGAAATAAATTTATGTAGATACTTAGAAAAAGTAGTCTTGCTCTTACCATAATAATAAAAAATAAATCAAAAATTTCAAATTAAAGAAATTAATACTCTAATATGGTCAATGACTTTATCAATTAATTGAGGAAAGTAGGTGAGAACTAGATTTGAAATGAAATAATCTACATATCAAAATCTTAAAAAATTCAATAAATAGGAAAATGTTTTAATTAGCTACTATAATTGTAGACGACAAAAGTTAATATAATTAGAAGAAAAAAAAATTCTTGCCTAAAATTTCTTGAAATTTCATGAGTGGAAGTTACCAAACCCAAAAATAAATCTTAGTGAGTGTGAGGGAACTTTAAAATATTTGAAGACCAAAATTTGAAAAACTGGTCAAATTTCATGGTCAAATAAATAGCCAAAGGTGAATTTTTAAAATCTACTTTCAAAATACTTCACTGCTATATACGTTATTATTATATTGTTGCCTTTGTAAAAAAAATATATGTTATTATTATCTATACTTTCAAAATATTACGTATCATACCACTAATTAAGAATTGACTACGTATCTTACACTTAGATACATCTATTTTTACTACCAGATACACAAAAAAAGGGAGAGAGACAAGCTAGATTAGGGAAGGAGGCGAGCTAGATTCATATGTATCCTAAACACATGTGAATCACACTAGATAGATGTTTAAATCATCTTTTTTAAATAATGGCTATCGAGTTAAATTTTTGCTATTGATAATATTTTTCCACATTCTCTGTGAAATCTATCTTGACTGATAATTGAGTAAATATATTAGAAACAATCGTTTATATTTCTTTTTACGAATTATATTTGCTGTTATCACCTTCTCACTTTTTAAATTTTTTAATATATAATTGGAACCACTATTTGATA
>JAJOOS010005377.1:0-25273 GCA_029582725.1 Solanum chiquidenum | reverse complement strand
ACCTACGGTCCGTCAATCCCCTCCGTAGCTCCATACTTAGAATCTTCAAAAATCAGGTACTGGAACCCTCGCAGTCTCACTCTACGGATCAACAGTACGGTCCGTAGATTAGTCTACGGACCGTCGATGGGCGTCGTGGTTCCACACTTGGTCAGATTTCCCTGATTTATCCTCAACACATTCCTGCTGATCTACGGTCATCACCTACGGACCGTGAATGGACTTACGGACCGTAGATGACCTCCGTGAATGCCTTTTTCTGCATTTGGTTCAGCTATCTCTAAACTTCCGCGCCTGAACACCTTTCCTGCAAAACATGATAAAACACATAAAACCCAATATAAAAAGGCCCTAGACACACACAACTTGTTAGTGAAATGTATTAGAAATACCGTAAACTCACGGTATATCATGGATCACCCAAAGTTACAAACCTTGAGGATGCTGAAGGATAAGGTAGAAAGGCAATGGAATTGACTAAAGGGCGGATCGCCGAGCCCGACTTATTGCACCGAATGACCCTTCACAACATATTTTTGGCGACTATAAATACATTTTTGAACATTTAGTTAATAGCCTTTGAATCATTATTCATTCTGAATAGTGCATGTGTTCATAATTTTCTTAGTTTTGAACTGTGAGACAAGTTTTCCTTAGCTTTGAAGAATTGAAGTTTTTCACTTTTGAGAAATTGGAAGTGGGTCTTTGAGATTCTTCGATTTGGACCTTTGTAAAGACGAAATTAATCTTACCAGTTGATGAAAACTCAATTTGGTAATGATTTTTATCTTTTTATAATGTCTAGCTAAAACCTCAATTCTTGGGGTGTGATTATGTGATTATGGGCTGATTTAGTTTATGGGTATTGCTAATTGTTAGTTTAAATATTGTTTAGAAGTGAGTTCAATAATTAATTGTGGTTTAATTTAAGAATTATAGTTGCAAATGCAGTTCTACCCTTGTGTTTTTGGCTTGCTCGAGAGAGAGACTTTAAAACTAAGATTATTGATTGATGGTCTCTAGGTATTGGGTTGTCATGGGTTCAGCTCGAGAGAGAGAATCTTAAACCCTTTTCCACACATTCAGCTTGAAAGAGTGAATGGACTAAGGCGGAGGCTGTTCTTATTTTGCATGCTTGTCGATGTTCGAGAGAAATCAACTTGATTCGAGGTAAATTGTTCGAGATAAAGTTTACCTCCTCTATAGTCTAGCTTACTCACTAATATCTAGCTATTTTCTAATAGTTGCAATTACCCATTTGTCTATATTAGCCTATAATCGAATCACATCCCAAGAACCCGTCTTCTTATTGTTATTTCGTATTGTTTGCTGCTGTTGTAATTGATAATTTCAAACCAAAACCTCTTTATTTGACATTCGTGTTACCCCTGACTTGAATTAGGTTTTTATTCGATAATGTCTATTCCTATGACTGATTTGACCATGTTCACACTTTACTATTGAATCTTAAACACGTACCGCTCATTGTGGGATTCGACCCCAACTTATTTAGTTGGGTTATATACTGATTAACGATCGTTGACGCTTAGAATTGGATGAAGTGTCTTTGAAATGTTATTAATCAGTTGGACGCCATATAATGCTTGTTTTCATACTTAAAAGCCATAAGAGTTTGAATGATCATTATAATTATGCTAAATCAATATCATAAGGTTTCAAAACCAAAGTGAAACTCTTGAGAATAAAAATACTTTAGGCATGAGAGCGAAGGGATACTCTTATTAAAGTCTTACATACCTGAGAGAACGAAGCTCGAAAGAAGAATTTGGAAGCCTTGAAACCCTGATTTTTGTCTTTCTTGCAATTTCCTTTTACGTTGGAAGTTGAGAGCGTAGAAATAAAAGAAAATTGAGTACTTGATAGATTATATTCCCCTAATATAAGTTAAAATATTGAGGCTTATGCTAAGAAAGAATGAGAAAACACAACAGAAATCCCAATTAAAAAGTTATCGAAAATCTTCCACGAGGTCATCTATGGTTGTGGTTTGATCTACAGGACGTAGATCTCATCCGTGGAAGTCAGACTAAAATTTTATGTCTCATAGGTTCATATGAAACCAATTTACGACCCGTTGTTGAATCCTTGAAAGAGGTTGAAAAGTGAGTTTTTGAAGTTCATTTTATGGGCCCAAATTATGGTCTGTAGATGGTTTTACGATCAATAATTGGGTTTATGAAAATCATACAAGAAATCACTTTCTGAAGTTGATTTTACGAGTTCACAATACAAGTCTTACTTCAATTTATGACCCATAAATGAGATTCGTAGTTACTAAACTCTGAAAACTCTAATGTGGTAGTCTTTGGTAAACTGGTCATAACTTTTTATTCCAAACTCAAAATGATGCAAACTTGGTGGAGTTTGAAAGAATACTCATAGAGCTTTAGTTTGATAGGTCATGGGCTAGCTAATTCATTATATGCTGAGAGATATGGTTATTTGAAGTTGAGCCTTGCATGAATTAATGCGAAAACTTTGCCGATAGAAATGCTTTGAATTTGACTTGGTACTTACATGTACCTTACTACCCTAAAACACATCCAATACACTTACTACACTTAGTAAATGACCTTAATATATATGTACAACTTAGAAATCATCGAGTTCTGGCCTATACACATACGAAAGATGATTCAAATCTTTGCTTTGAGTGTTACAGTAAATTAATAAACTCTCTAAGATAATATTTTTCTTCGATCCCGACTTAGGCAAGTGAAAAAATTCAACAATTCTGATAAGATAATAATGTAATATATATTTAGAAGAACCCTATATATATATATATAAATTAATAATTTTTTAAAATTATATCAATATCTAAGATAATTTAGTGAAATATGATTCTAATATTTTTTTATTTTCGTTAGAATTTAAATCTAGTGAAACTCATTTCTAACTTTTCTTTCTGGTGTTGTCTTCTCAAACTACACCAAAACTTCAAGACAGAAGGAAGGTTCTCGCGTGCAGGCAAACTTTTCATATGCTTAGCAAATGCAAGTAGAAAACTCTGTAGAGTTCTAGACACGATAAATGTCTCCTTATGCACAAATGGTTTCAAATATGTATCGTATCATCTTCAACTTCATCATCAACATTTGTTTTCTCCGATGGTATCCACAATTTCTTCTAAGCTATGGACCTTTGAACATATATCACTTTCACTCGGTTAATCTAATAGGCTATTAACATCCATCTTATTGTAGTAATCGAGATTATTAATTATGACCTCAAATTCGTAATTGTCATTTTCACAAGGTTGATCATTTAAATTTCTCGAGGTTTCAACCCCAATGATGTAATCAAAATTAACCTTCATAGAATTTAAAAAAATACAAATAGTAAATTAATAAAAATTAATTTATCGATTAAATAATACCTCTATAAGATAATAATATTTCATGGTCTCGACAATATTAATTTAAAGAGGTTTGAATTTTGTCTATTTTATAAGCATTATGTAAAGTCACATTATTGTCATGTCACTCCAATTGTTGGACAAGTCATCTATTTGTTTTATGAGTATTTTCTTATTAGTTTAAATCGAAAACTGAAACGTTAAAGGACCAATAATTGATAAACCAAAAATCAATAAAAAATATCTTATTAATTTAGCGTATTTAAAAATTAAAAATCAATAAATCAAACTAATAATATGTAAAAACGAACAGAACCAATCAATGCACACCTTTAAACCCAAAATGAGAGGCCAAGATTAGGATATTTGGACATAGATGCATACTTCCTTCCTTTTGATTGGTGGAAGATGACAACTTTTCGTTGCCAATTGGACCACATTACGTGTGTAAGTTATAAGTTACAACTCTACATCAACCCATTTCATCTGGTTAGGGTTTCATTTGGATCAAAAGCATATTCTCCATATTCTTCCTCATACATCCAGTTTCCCATTTTCAGCTAATTATAGACAGATACACCAACCCAATTAAAAAAGGAACATTTGATCAACCCCAAGTCGAGAAATCATCAAACATGGCAACCTCTGAGATTTTGCAGACAGAACAAGATCTTCTCATGATGTCTTCCCTTTTTGATGATTCCAAAGGTGCAAACTTTGTCAATTTATATCCAAGAACACACCATATCTATGCATTTGATGTGTTTTCTTGATTTGGGTCACTCTTATTTTTGTACCAAGAATCTGATATCTAACCGTTTATGATTTTAATGGATTTTGAGATTCGTTCGCTTTTTAGAAGTGAATCTTGATGACCCTCTGCTATTTTCAGTTCATTTTGTTATTGGCTAATTGTTGTGGTGATCTGGAAAAAAATAGTAATTTTTCCCAAGGGATGGATTGCAGGACAAAATGTGAAGTCCCGAGGGTTTGACATCGAGAAAAAGATCGAGTTTCTTGAAAGCTTGGCTGGAAAAGTAATTTTCTGCATCTTTTTTGGAAGTCAAGTTTATTTTGTTGACTTAAATATTCATATGCCAATTTATTTTAGGAATTGGAAGTTTCTGTTTGTTTCATATCTGCAATTCATATCATGGCCTGATTGGTAGTTTTGGCTAAGTGCATGATGAGCTCTTCAACGGGTTTATTATGTAATTGTATAGTTCAAGAAGTGAAATGTAAAGAACTTAAATAAGAAAGATAGATTATCCATACTTACTAGCCCGCTGCAAATGAAAATCAATCATAGTAATCTTCACACATTGTGGTTTACTTATCCCATTGTCCAATTAAGTTGAATCTTGCGCCTATGTATCTTAATTGAACATGGACTGCTTTGGTCAGTTTTTACGGAAAAAAATCAGGCTATGCTCGGTGGAGCAACCAAGATACAAGTCTTTAGGGTTGATGGCTTCTTTATATTTTGAAACGTAACATGGGTTTCCAATTTTTTTGTTTCTGTTTATCCAATTAATATATGCATCTATTCAGATGATGTATGTTCCAAGTTATGTATGCCAAATATACTATCGTTTCAGGTCAGCAACAGAAGAACTCGCAGATGGTTGAACGATCGTCTTTTAATGGAACTTGTTCCTCGTTTAAATGCAGAAGAAATTAGGGGCTTGTTTGCCCCACCACCTTTTGGTAAGATATCTTTGTATCTGATGTTGTTCCTGAATTGGTCCTTTATTCTGTTTCAAGTGATAAACATTTTAGAGTTGATTCCCTTTGGAAGCAAACTATGAGGATAGTTCATCAGTATTCGTAACATTGGTAGAACATAAGGTGCCCATGTATTATAGATGAATAACAAACATGGGTCACTTTGGATAAGGATTGTGGTGTCAGAGCTGAATGTGCAGTTTTAATTTGGTACTAAAAGCAGTTCTGAATTATCTAGCTACACTTGGTAGGTTATGTTTCCACATTCATTGTCTTCACTGAAGTTGAGACATCTTGAAGCAAAAGGAACTACATTTTAAAGCAAATTCGTGGTCTAGTCGTCTAGATTCATTCCTGGCATAGATTATTTAGCACACATGCTTCAATATTGTCAAGTGAAAAAAATATTAGCATACATTAAGATTTTTTCCAGAGGAGCAGTTGTATCATCTTTCCCTTCTCTTTTGCTCTAAACATGATACTATGGTGGTTTTCTGTGTCACAATTTGTCTATTTATAGAGCACAAAGTATGTCGATATTAAGTAGGGAAAAAATGAAAAAAGGAAGAAATGCCTGTATCTTTGCACCGAAAATGAGGAGGGCTTCGAGTTCAACTATCTTGATTAGAAGCAGAAATACATATGTTCTCTAGCAGGTTTGTGAATGTTGTGATCATGGTCTACTTATAAGTGACGGTTGTGATTTTACATCACTATTTCTCGTAGTTTTTGAGATGCTGTTTGTCGGTTTATCCTCTTTTGTCAACTTAAATACTTGTCAATTGAACTTTGTTTAAAGAAAAAGTACTTTTCCATTGAACTTTTTATTCAGCCATTTCTTGGTGAACATGATCTGCCATAATATCCCTTCATATATGTGCCAGAATAGAGAGAGATTTGGTAGGGAAGTGGAAGAGACCTTTTTGTATATGATAATCAAAGAGAGTGGGAAAGCTGCAGTAATTCTTTAATGTTATTTCTGATATAAACTAATGTCTTGTCTGGATTTCTTTTCCTGCAGGTGATGATGTGCCACTCTCAGTATTTTGCATGACAAATGTGGAGGAATGGGACAAATTCAGGAATATAGACATGGATAAAGAGGTTATTATATTTTCCTATATGTTACAGTGTGTTTTCTTCATATATAATCTGGCAACATTTACTTTGAGCGTTTATTGTAACAATAATGACTTCTTTTGATGCTATGCATTGTCAATTTTCATACCTTTCTTTCTGCAAGCATGCATTCTTTCATTGATCTTTCTTCTTACAGTCGCAAGAAAATATAATGGTACTAATATTACCATCTACATGCCTATTCATGTCTATGTGGTCCCTAGGATGCATTTCATTGCTTGATTGTGATTTCCTCGCCTATCTGGAAAATTTTCTATAGACTCATAATCAACTCTCTCGCTTCGGCCAAAATTTTAATCTATATTCCATACTTCATACACACAAAAAAAAATGAATAAGAGTATCATTCCTTTATTGGTTGGTTCTAGGCTTCTAGCAGACAATTCTTTTAGGTCTGTTAGAAGTGGAGGACTTACATCAGGGCATGTAGAAATGACATGTGTGCTGAGGCAACTAAAAGCCGTAGCCAACTTTGTTATAATATTCATCTGTGTATTTTCACAATTTCTTGGAGTTCAAATTCATTTAATTATTCAAATTTTATATTTTGAGTGATAATTCTTTTATCAATAAATGTTTCAACTATTATTTTGACATTTTATTTCACTACCATTGTTTTAAATTATAATATATAATTCAGTTAACATCATATGTATTGTGTCTGGTCAAACACCAACATATACCATGAGATGGATTCAGTAATTATTTGGGTACAAATCTGATTTCTGTTATGGTGCCTTAGTTTTTTTGCGCTGAATTTGTAAGCACAAATTAGTGAGATGAAAGGCATTCTGTTATATTGCCTTGAATTGAACCACTTATTAAACTGCAGCTCGATTGATGATTTTACTATGTGAAATTCATGGTTACTTCTTGATGTATGTCTTCACCCACCTGTTTCAGAAGTTGGCAGCTTTTCTAACTTACTGAGTGATACTCTTTCTTGGAATTTTCCTTAATGAGTGATGTAGCAAGATTGTCTGTAACCATTAATGAGCTTTTATATGCTCTTGTTTGGTTAGGCTTCCATAATGGATGCTCTTGAAGGCAAAACATCAAAGCGAAAGAGTTGTGTGGATAATGATAAGGTTGCAGTGTTGACTGCATGGCATAGAGTGGATTGTCGAACAAGAGATGCAATTAGGCGCAACTTTCTCCCTGAATTGGTCAACAATTATGAGGTATTCCCGAGAACTATTGTGGGTTTGTTCTTCTATATGCATTGTAACTGAAGGAAATGCTATTCAGCTATTGCATCTGTGTTGCTGATCTGAAGGTGTTGCAACAGACACCCACTTATCATGTAATAAAGTTTTGATAGAAGCTAAAGCTTGTTGAGCCTCCAAGAGGGGTGGCCGAGCGATTGAAAAGTTGGAGTGACAACCTTGGGAACCCATATTAGAATTCTAGTAGAGGCATCAATAAGTAAATTCTTCTCATCCATCTAAGTTTTCACGGGTAGGGTTACGCCAAGTTTGGCTAGTAGGAGATAGCAGGTATCCCATAGATTAGTCAAGAGTGCAAATTTGCCCGAACGCGATTCGTGTATTAGAAAAAAGAATAGAACTTAAGGTGGTTGTGTGTGGCTGATTGGTTAAGTTGGGAACTCTGAAGCTGCAAAATAATCTGCATGCCTCACATGGATGCCTACTCCATTATACTCAAGTTGGATATTATTGTAATAAGGAGACATACCAAGGGTTTTCTTTTTGGCTTTTCCATAAACTGTACTTGAGAGTGGGGAATTGATCTCTGCTTGCTGCAGCATTAGGAGTGCTCCATTTTCCTCTCTTCAATTGTTTATCCTATTGTGCTGTTCAAGATCATCTCAGTTTCTTGTGACTCGTGTATCGTGATCATTTGACAATACAAAGCCAAATTATGCATTTCATGTCTTTTATGGAAATGAAATGTTGCGAACAACTTTTTTACTTTCTATGGAAATATTTGGTGTCTGCTATCCTTCCATTCCCTGTTGCCTTTTCCCTTTCATGTCTTTTAGTTGGTCTCAGATCCTTTGCACTTGTGTCTTGTGTGATAATCTCTTAACTTGCCTTAGCCCCATGGTATTTCTGATAGGGTGTTGGATTTAATTTTTACATTTTCATTGTTTTCTGTTGCATCTCCATCCATTTTCTCTTGCTTCTGTTTTTAATAAAAATTAGCAATATTTTACTGTAGCAATGTGTACGAGCATTTGTGAAGGAGAGTGATCGAGATGTTCTGGTGCTACGTGTTCAAGACCCCTTCCAGCGGTTATTGCTGCATGGTGTTTGTGAGGTATACTTTTTTGTGGATCAATAATATTTACAATTTGCAGCACGCCAGTCATCTTATGAATGTTTAATTGTTTTTTAACAGTTCTACAACCTGATATCTGTAACAACCTCCGAAACAGAAAGCAGCAAGGCTGTGAAAATGACTAGGATAACGAAGAAGAAAGCTGGTACAACTGATCTTCCAAACATAACACTCTGCGACTTTCTGAAGATGGCAAAAGAAGGGAGTTGGTGATTCATTTTGCCAGTATCTGGCTGTTGTATAATTACTATGTTCATTATTTCAATTCACTCATTAACATCAAATATGGTTGTTCCCTCAGCTATCCCGACGTCTGTACTAATAAATAAATGACTGAATTGGGAAATGTCTTATTTCTAGGTGCACCTGATAGGCCAAGGATGGTTGTAAAGGGGAATCTAAATTTCCTTTGTATATATTTCAGAAATAAACATGCCTTGTAACTTATTACTGCATTTCTTTCGTTGTCGGTCTTTACATCTCACTTAGTGGGGGACATGAGGTCTCAAGTTCAAATATCTGCCGAGACAAATAATAGGTGTTTTTTTCCCATCTTATCTTAGTTTTGGTGCACAGAGTTGTGTCGTACCTATTGCTGGTGGTTTGTTTAGTGTTTCTAGCCTTGATTAACAGAGTTACATGGTACTTATTGTTGGCACAAAGTAAGTACTTACCAAAATGAGATCAATTTTTGTTCACAATGGAGATGTAATTAGATTAAATTGCTATAAATTGTAAAAAGATTAAATTACAGAGACACCAACTAAGCTACACTTTGTATTATACTAATTTTAAGCTGAGGATTTATATGAAGCAAACTCTTCATCTATAAGAGGTTGGATAAGGTTTGCATACGCTTTATCTTCTACTAACTCTACATGTCGGATTAGATGGGTAGGTTGTTGTTCTAGTAGTCAATTAATGAAATAATAAAAAAGGGAAGGTTGGCAATTGCAATTTGATAAATTAGTAACTTGATCCCTAAGTAGCACCCACCTTGTGTTGACTTGATAATTTGATACCTATATTATATTGTTGATGGGAGATGACAATTATCTCGTGAAATTAGTCGAGGTACGCGTAAGTTGGCATAGATACCACCATCATTAAAAAAAGGGAAAAGAGTCGAACTACCAGATGAGATCAATTTTAGTTCAAAATGGAGATGTTGTAATCAGATTAAATTACTGTAGATTACAAATGATTAAATTATAGATATGTCAACAGCCAACTAAGCATCAGTCTGTACTATACTAATTCTAAGTGTCTCTTCTAAATAATCGGATAAGATTTGTATACACTCTATCATCCGACTCCACTCGATAATCTGGTAACTTGATCCCCAAGTAGCACCCACCATCCATTGACTGAGAGTTACCTTTTTTTGTCTATAACTATAGCATCTTCCTTGATTGATTATTAATCTTGTTTGTTTTGTACAATGGCCAAGAAATTAGTGAAATACTGTGTGGTAATCTCACTTAATTCCCTTTTAATTGAATGGTACAGTACTATTTTCATTATTCACTCAACAAATTTTGTTGGTTTGTGTAATTTACTCAGGTGGATGCCTTCACTGACACAGCATTCAAAGGGAACCCAGCAGCTGTTTGCTTATTGGAGGAAGATAAAGATGATAAATGGTTACAATCTGTTGCTGCTGAGTTTAATCTCTCTGAAACTTGTTATCTCATTCCGCTGAATGAACCCACTAACAAAAACCCCAGATTTGGCCTTCGTTGGTTCACTCCTGTGGACGAGGTTCAACTTCTTCCCATCTTAGTTTGAACAATCTTCAAACAACTGTTACTCAATTAAAGTTGAAATACAAAATTCTTTTGAAAATTTGTAATTTCAAAAACCGGGTGGGATGGAAATTCATAATTTCCCCCTTTTCCTAATTATTTCTGCCTAACTTTTCTAGAGGTGCATTGTTGAATTTGGTATGTAATTATCTGCGCTGTGGAACCGTTTAACATTTGATTTTGCGCTAAAATTGGGGCAACGATCTCACTTTACTCTTTCATATTAGGTTTTATTTAAGGAGGTATATTGAAGAAATCTGTATGCATTGCTTACTCAATTGTTTTTATTGTTATTCTTTCCTGCGGGTTGCCCTTTTCTGAGTTTATCACGTCTTTGAAACTTGAAAGTGTATGTTAAGGTAATACGATATGCAAAACTTACGATAACCAGACCTTGTTACTTTCCCCACCTTTTTAGTTAATGGGAGAAACTGGAGAATAAAGTTTGGTGCTCATCTTACTGAAATTTGGAGGAAATGACCACTTACGGATTGAACGGAAGAAAATGACTTTCATTTTATGCCTCATCTAACCTTTTTGGAAAGCAAAACCCGAATTTTTCCTTCTGAATGAGTGCAAGTTTTTCAAGTAATTTACTTTTTTTGCAGGTCGATCTATGTGGGCATGCAACGCTAGCAGCTGCGCACTTTCTATTTTCGTATGGCCTGGTTAAAACTGATACTATTGAGTTTTCAACAAGATCAGGAATTTTAACTGCCAAAAGAGTACCAGAAGCCAAACCTTCAAATTCTCAGGACGATTGCCCAACAGGTTACTCAATTGAATTGGATTTCCCTGTTGTCCAAGTAGCCGAGACCAATTTTAATGATGTTCTTGCAATTTCAAAAAGCTTGAATGGCGCATCTGTGGTTGAGATCAATGAAACATCGAAGGGTGATCATTTTGTACGTATTTAATCTGGTCTTTACTTTTATATTACACTAATGCATAGAGACAAAAGAATCATGTAATAGCAATTCTTGTAAGTCTCCTTTACAAATTTTTGTGGAACGAAAAAGGGAAGTTCTTTCAGTCCCATGAGAAGGCATGGTAGGCAAATATAATTAAATTTAGCCCTTTCCGAGCATAGGAAGATAATTTCATGGTGTTTTTTGCAGATTTTGCTTCCATCAGGGGAGGCAGTGGTCGAGTGCCAACCTCAGATTGATCTGATATTAAACTGCCCTGGCAGAGGAATGATCATAACTGGACCTGCTCCACAGGGTTCCGGCTTTGATTTCTATAGCCGTTTCTTCTGCCCAAAGTTTGGAATCAATGAGGTAATTTCCAGAACTAGAATCAACTGTGAGCATGTATAAGTATTGCATTCAAGCAGATTATAGTCACTGAAAAAGGATAGTGCTGAATTTTGCAGTCTAGATAATTAAGTGAGTCATATAGATATCATTTATCATATCTTCGACAACTAAAATGCAAACATCTATATGTTAGTATACAGTGGTGGACCTATGTTATGTATCATGGGTGCTTAAGCACCACTGCCTTTTGTGACAAACATGATCATTTATGTACAAAATTTAGTACTCAATTTATTGTAATGTATTAACTGAGTACAGAATGTACCAATTTCCGAGCTAAAAATAGTTGAGCACCCATAATACAAATTTCTGGATCTGCCACGGTTGGTATAGCTGATGTATCTTAGCGATCTCACGTGTTCTCCTAATGCACTTTTGTTTTGTTTTTCCAAACAAAACTTTTCAGGATCCTGTTTGTGGAAGTGCTCATTGTGCTTTGGCTCCTTATTGGCGTAAAAAGCTTGGCAAATGTGACTTTGTTGCTTTAGCGGTACTTACTCCTTCCTCAAAACACAACGACTGAAATACTTATTCATGTGTTTGTGCAATCTGGGACTACTTATACTAACCTCATAGTTCTCTTTGCCCTATTGATTGTATTGTGTTGTGGTCCAGGCCTCACCTAGAGGTGGCGTCGTGAACCTGCATCTAGACGATGAGAAGCAGAGGGTATTTCTGAGAGGGAAAGCTGTGGCAGTCATGGAAGGTTCTCTTCTAGTCTAATGTTAGCAGTTGAAATGGTCTTTGGTATGTAGTTCAGTGTGACTTCCGCAGCAGTCTTCTGTTATTTATGTTTCCAGTGTGTTTAAACATCTATTCTGTGTTTTGCCTTCATTAATAAGCATCTCCAGTTTCTCAACCATCATCCGTTCATTAGCCAACAAGTGGTGCAAGTGTTTTGTTAATGTGAAATTGTTGAAAGCTACTTTTTTTTTAGGATCATATTTCTAGTGTTTGGTTTTCATTATTATTAAATTTTGATAACCGAAATTTCCCAAGGGCTAGTGTTGGTGTAAATACTACAATTACAATAGATCATTACAGATAAAACTAAAACAAGCATGAATAAGAATATATTCAGGCTGTGACGCGTATATCTCGCTCTCTTTAGATTCAAGCTCCGTCATGGCATAATCTACACCGATCCAACAATAATCCGACTCCTAGAGTGATTGATTCTTGGAATTTAGGAATTTTGGTAATGATTGATTTAATATGTATTAGTACTATTATTCTTTTTGCATTAGATATATGAGAAATAAATTTAGAGTTTATAATTAAAGTTGGATTCTTTTGTGGGCATATTTTCTATTTCTGCTTCCTTTTGTCTCTGGTGTAAATTCTGCGAAATAAAAATGAAGCTAGTGCTCATTTCTGTGAAAGTTCTGAGAAATTTACTTTTTAAACTTTTGATTTTGGATGATTATATGATACTCCTATTGATATTAAACTTTTGGTCATTTCTGTCAAAGCTTAAAGCGTAAATAAATTTGTCATCGAAGAGTTTTAAAATTCGACATGCCACAAACATGAATCATTTTAATTGAATAATAAATCAAAAATTTGAAATATCGAAAGGAGTTCATATTTAAAATGTGGTACCATTTACAAACTTAGAGGTGGCTAACGAGGAGGGTAATTATAAATCTTCGTTTTTGGTTGATAAAGCTATTATTATAGGCCCCAAAAACGTTTTAATAGTAAATCTATGATTTTTTATTTGTTTGATTAATAAATATTGAAGTTTGAATAGAAAAGTACAATTTTTTTAAAAAACAAACAAAGAAAGATTATCTTTTAAGTTTTAACCATAGAAATATTTTAGAGCTTAAATTAAATTACTCAAATCTCCATATTAGTAAATAAAGTTTCTTATAATAAGATCCAAGATAATGTTTAGCGAACATATGACCTACATTCTATTAACTTGAATTAATTCATATAATATAAATAATAATATTACTATTAAATCTTTGGTGTGATGTTAATGACTTTATGTCTTGTAAAAATAGGTGTTCTAGGGTAAAAAATGATGTGTCGGCATTTAATGGTACACTTGACACTTTGTGCACCGCCCACTCCCGGTCCATCAATAGCGTCTGGCCGTACATGGCCTTACGTGCCTCGTGCATGCAGCGCCTAGAGTTAGCCGTGCCCTCGGCGGCACATGGTCACCCCACGGGCTATCGTTGGCATGTTTTTGTAGGCACCCGAGTAAACTATTGTTACATTTGATTATTTTTATGTTCTTGGTACAAGAAAATAGACAAAGATAAGAGATGAATTGAATTATACTGAAAAGACCATATGACGCATAATTAAGGTTGGCCAACAGACCGAACCAGATTCAACCACACTGGTTTTATCAGTATCGGAATTGGAACAGTTCTACTAAATCGGACAAAATATCGAAACTAAATTATAATATAACCGCAAAAAAATTAATTTTAAATTTTTTTCTTTACACTAAAATGAAAGGAAAAAAAAGTTATAATAAAAAAAATCAAAAAATAATTTATGTATGAAAAAGATTGAAATATAGCTTGAAATATGTTTTTAAAACTATTATTTTTTTAATTATTGTATAAACTATTTAGTAGTTTATAAATATGTTAAGTGGCATATATAAGACAAAAAGCGAAACAAAGATAGATCACATTTCTAAAAATGACCAACCGGGTCATTACATCACATGACAAATAACTCAGGTAATCTGACTGATCTCAAAACTATAATGGACCCAATAAGATCATTGTTGGAAATCGTTCAAAGTTAGATATCTCTCATATTGGAAATACGACTAAATAATGATTGAAATTAAATGAAGTGCCTTTTGTTTTCAAGATCACTAAGAATCTGCTTTCCGTTTATAAGCTTGCAAAGGATAACTTATGCACTCTTGAATTTGGTGAATCTAACTTTGTTGTAAAGGAGAAAGAGACAAGGACACTACAGGTCAACGGATCTAGGAAAGATGGACTCTATGCCCCAGAAGATAACAACCTTTATGCTGAGACAATATATGACATGTTAGATTAGGACATCCTAGTTTGAAATCTTCAAAATATTTGAGTAGAAATAGTTGCATTGATGTTAGTAGTTGAAATGAAGTGCCTAATGTGTGTTCTACTTGTCAGTTAGGAAGAGAATGTAAATTACCATTTGGCTTGAGAAATAAAATTGAGAAAGAACATTTGAATATACATTGTGATGCTCCCATTAAATCTTTTCAACAAATGAGGTATTATGTAGTGTTTGTAGATGATCACACAAGGTTTACATGAATTTATCCATCAAAAAAGAAATCAGAATTCCTTGAAGTGTTTTTTAAAATTTCAGAAAATGGTGGAAAAACAATTCTAAAAAACTATTAAAATATTTCAATGTGATGGATATGGTGAGTTCATCAGCACAAACTTGACTAAGCACCTGGAGGATTGTGGGATTGTCAGGCATATTTCATGTCCTAACACACCAGAACAAAATGACTTACCAAAAGAAAGCACATATACATAATTGAGACTGGTTTGACTTTGTTGTTTCATGTCAAATTACCCTTGTTCCTATGGCTAGAAGCCTTCTTGACTACTGTGTTTCTCATAAATGAAAACTCCTTTTGTGAAGCTGTATGGTGCACAACTTGACTACAACAGTCTCAAAGCATTTGGATACATGTGTTTTCCTTACTTGAAAGGTAGCACAACAAAGTTCAGCCCAAAAATTTATCCTTGTGTACGTGTTCATAGGATATATATAATAATCTGCGCAAGAGCTATAGGTGCTATCAGGAGAGTATATGTGTCTAGACATGTGGTGTTTGATGAAAGCACACTACCTTATGTATACTCACTTAGATACTTTTGTTGAATTTTTCTCGAAGACGCAATATAATAGTACATGCACCTTTCTATCTAGATGATGTGAGGACAAATGATAAGCAAATGGTGGAACTTGTGATATCCTTTAGTTGCCGTTTTGCTTTAACAAAAAAAATTAAATAGGATGTTTACTTGTGCATTATAAGTTGAGATTTGTTTCATGGGGATTTCCTGCGAAAATGTAATCCTACAAAATAAAATGCAAGAAAATTCCATCTGTTCCTTCCATCTCAGTTAATTATTCGTTCTTTCTTCTGAAACATGTCATCGTTGTCGAGAAGTGCCACATTATTATGTGTGTTTTTGTTGTTGGAATGCATAGGCATTATTACTGCAACGGAACCCAAAACAGAAAACAACAAGCTAAGGACTTGTTTGCTACTTCTTCAATTCAATTGTCCTCACCCAAAAATACCATCACCACCAACTCACGTCGATGTAACTCCATCTCCATCTCCAATTGATAATGCGGCTTCACCAACGCATATGGCTCCATCCCCAATTGATGATGTGGTTTCGCCACCGTCTTGGGGACTGGCCCCTGCTCCAACTACTTCTTGCATCAAGGTGGACGGTTGTGCATTAGATTTGATCACTTCCGTTTTCAAGTGTAGAATTTCATTATCCACTCAATGCTGCCAAGTACTTTCAACAATTTTAGAGGATTGCTTTTACAGAGAGTTCATGCACTCCAAGAGGGTACTATATATCCTTAGCAAAGTGAGAAACTATTGCAGTCATGCAGTTGATAATGCGGCTCCATCTCCATCTCCGGTTAATAATGCCGCTTCACCAACTCATGCGTCTCCATCTCCATCTCCGTTTGATAATGTGGCTTCACCAACTCAGGCAGCTCCATCTCCATCTCTAGTTGACAATGTGGCTTCACCAACTCGTGCGGCTCCGTCCCCATCCCCAGTTGCTGATGTGGTTTCGCCACCTCACATGGCTCCCTCTTGGACCCCAGCCCCGGCTCCAACCACTTCTTGCATTAAGGTGGGCGGTTGTGCATTAAATTTTATCACTTCCGTTTTCAAGCGTAAAGTTTCATTGCTGCCAAGTTACTTTAACAAAGAGTTTAAGCACTTCAAGAGGGTACCATTTTTCCTAGGCAAAGTGAGGAAGTATTGCAGTCATGATCAAATCTTAGCAAGAGAATAGGATAATGCAGCCAGTTTTTTTCCCTTGACCTATTTTTTGGTCATTTAGCTTACTTTATATAAGATTTTACCCCTCAATAGGTGATTATGTGTTAGTTAAATACTTCCACTTAAATTCTTTAATTAGTTCAATTGGATCTTCATTTCTATTTTACAGTTTAATTACTACTCTCTCCATGCATATTTATTTCTTCATGTTTGACTTGTCATATGAATATTCTGCAACTATTCCTTTCTATTCTACCCCAACATCCCAACAAATTAATTAATAAGAAGACTTACCATGACATTTTTACATTAGCTATAAGCTTGCCACAATCGTACAACCTAGAACAAGATTTTGTCGGCTTGATTGATTTTTTTTTTCAAATGAAAATTTAATTCCTAAAACTTTTGATTTGAGGCACTACTTTCTGAATAGTTTATAGGTTCTGAGCAATGTTGTATTTGATTATTAGGAGAAGCATTACATCAGTGGCAACATAGACTATATATATTGAGATGATTACATTAATAGGGGCACATTGATACAATCTTTAAAAAGATGGCGGAGATTTGTGGGTATGCATCTGATTCAATAACTTTCTAGCATAAATGTAATCTTCGGCACTAAAGTAGACAGCCGGCTTACTGAGAGGAGTCCCATGTTGAATATCAATAATAGTATAAGTAGTTGTAGTTGCCAGAGTTGCTTGGACAATAGCAACAAATGTGGCTTTGATAGAACACAACGAGCTTCGATTTGCCACCAAAGACCTTATTTGTTTGGGGATATTATTGTTATTGGTATCAGTAGGAGGGGGTTCATATTTTCGGTTTTAGGGGTTTTGGTGGATATCTTGGGATTTGAGGAAAGGTGAGCATAGAATCTATCTTTAAAAAGATGACGGAGATTTGTGGGTATACATAATTAAGTGTGGAAAATCTGGTAAAAGATGGGGATTGATTTCTACAGATTTTGAAACATGTGCAGTTATCGAGTCAAATTCTGAAAATGAGAGTTATAGAGTTGAATAAGAAGGCAGCGAGACATGGACTTGGTTCTTGACTTATTTGGCTGATGATTTTAGATATGCATGACAATGAGGCTTGTTGGATTTTTATGTAGGACAAAAAAGTAATCTTTGGCATTAAAGTAGACAACTGACTTACCTAGATAAGTCCCATGTTGAATATCAATAGTAGTAGAAGAAGTTGTAGCTGCCAGAGTTGTTTGGACAGTAGCAGCAAATGTGGGCTTCGATTTGTCATTTTGATTGTAGTCCTCTTTGGAGATATTATTATTACGTTATTGGTATCTGTAGGAGGGCGTTCAGATTTTTGCTGGCTGTTCTGTTTTGCGGGGCTTATGTCTTTTAAAGATTTTCTCTAATGTATACAATTAGTTGTGATTAGGTATATGAATCCTCGAGATCCATTTATCTTTGGTTATGTCAATCCTCAATCTAGAAACATTTTTTATACTAAAGTGGCTGGGGATTTCAATGGAAGTCAGGCCTGGGTGCAGTGCTGGCGCAGGTCGCCAGACCTTGAACTGCTGGAGGCCAGCCTTGGCGCTTTCCTGGCGCGCCGCCCCAAGCCCCTTCCCAGCATCCCCGATGAACTCAAGTTAAATTAGGACCCCAAATTATTTTGGATTTGGGATATTTTCCCTAAACTCTAGTTATCTTTCAAACCCAAAATCAATATATGGGAAACTTTCATACAATTTTTTTTGAAAACATAATTTTACTAAATCAATAGGGTTCATGTGATACTAAGCATGAACAACATTATAAGATTTACGTGTAAAAATAGGATCCAAAACCTCAACTGTTAAAGAACTGAATTCAATATTAAGAACTATGAATGAATCTTTTAGATGTGATGATTTCTGACTGAATTGAGATGTAGGGCGTGAGGACAAACTATTCCAACACCATGAATAGCCTTACATACTTGAAAAGAACAAAGGTTCTTGGAGAAATAGATGGAAACTTGAAGAACGTTTGAACCCTAGCCTTTTCTCCTCTTGTAACCTTGATCTAGTTCTTTTAAGTGTTAAAGAACGTGAAAAAATGTTTAAACATTGTTTAGACCCTTAATTAGGTGAAACAAAAGTGGCTTAGGCTTAGAAGGGATGGTAAAAGACCAAACTACCCCTCTAATAAAGGTTGAGGTGCCTTGCAAAAAGAGGCTTCACTAAAATAGGTATATCTTTTTACTCCAAACTCGAAATGAAGTAAACTTGATGGTGTTGGACTTTTAATTTGGTAGGTCATGGGCCACTTAATTCTTTACGTACTGATATATATGATTGCTTGAAGTTGACCTAAGTAGAATCTTAGGTCAAAACTTAATCAGTAAAGAAGCTTTCAACTTAACTTTGTGCTAGGGGATTCTAGTGACCTTAATTCATATTCAAAACCATTCCCACACTAAAGAATTGACGTTAACACCTAAGAACAATTTAAGAATCATCCAATACGACCTTACATGTAAATGAAGAATTGTTCGGGTCTTAACTTAGAAATTTTTGAGGTGTTACACATCATTTCTTGATGGTGAAACATTTCGTCCAATATACATGTACAATGCCATTCTTCAAAATCTAGACATTAGAAGTAGTAGCCCCTAAACCCTAAGTATAAATCAGAGAAATGTCACTTCCCACAACTCTCAATTTGAAATTAGAATTATCTTCTCAACGAATGGAAAGCTCTAAGATAACCCATGTCTTTTCTGCTACATCAAAAGAAGTGATCTTGCGCAAATTGAAATCCTATATAGGTGTAGGTCGGGTTGTTTTTACACTTTATAACACATCCCGAGCCTATACCCTGGACGTGCCCGGCGCTCAAGAACCATTGCTGGTCCCAAGTGAACCATTGACTTGGCTGACTACTTAGTGAAAGACTGGCTGAAGCATTTAAATGCTTTAAACATAAGTAAATCCTTAAATTGTAAGATGCTCAACTCATATTGTCTGAAAAAAATACTTAATACAACAATAATAGTTTGCAAAACATCTCAAAGAAAAAGAAAGTACTGAGAGACTCCTTAACTCTATGTATCTATGAATCTTCTATAATTCAAGAAGGATGTCAGAACAAGACCCACGATATCTCAAGACAACTAACTAGAAAATAAATGTGAAGTCCTCCGGAATGCAAAAAGGCTCACCCAAGCTATCTGATGTACAAAGTGATCTCAACAAAGTTCATGTTGATGATCCTAAACACTGTATCTGCATCATAAAAAGATACAGGTCGTATGACATCAGTACATTGAATGTACGAGTATGTAATAAAGCTGAATGAATAAATAACTGAACTGATAAGGCTGGAAGAATACTCACTTTAACTCAACTCAATACAAAACATTATTAAGAGATGAAATATTTAAAGCTTCACAATTAAAAGATGCTAACTCAAGGAATCAATGTATATAAAAATACATTAAATTACTCTTTAACTCTTATTTGGGAAATTCTCTAATCGAAAACCATCATTATGAGATACGTGATGATACAACGTCTCACCCACGCTACCAGAATTGTCCTATACCTTACCAGGGTATAGAACACCTCAATTAAGTGGATCCACTAAAGAAAGCAGTAAAGAGTCGTCTAAAAAGTAAGATCCTTTACCATGTTGGCTACATGGTTTATGATAAATCTGAGTTGTCTGAACTCATCCACATATCGGTACTCAATACTGCTCCCAACAAATATATACGCATGCTCAAATGTATAAAACAAACTCTTTCTCAATTTGAGGTAATTGCACAAAATATCCTCCTAAAAGAGTTACTGTTCTAAAATATCTCTGAACTCATTAACTCATTTAGAAATCAAAATTTCTCATTTCTCATTGTAAAAAGTGATACATTTTGGAATACTTAGTTCCCTTATACTCTTACTCAAATCATTCTTTAAACTCTACTTAAAACTCATCTTTACTTTCTCAAAAATCAATTTAAGACAAAAAAAGTTTAGGTAAAAGGATTCTGAATGATAACTCAGTAATAACTCAATAATAACTCAATAACAAGGTTCATGCTGAAAAATAAAAATGAACCATCAACCCAAAAATATCAATGCAAGATATAACAACTCAAAAATTAGGAATAAAATTCAGAACTCAACAACGAAATTCATCTAAAGAATTATCTAAACTAACGACGTAACCCTATATTATTATTTACTGTTAGAAAGTAGATGTAGGGCATGAGGATGAACTCAATCCATCACTATGATAACCTTACATACCTGGAAGAACAAAGTTCTTGGCAAAATCAACGAAGCTCGAAGAATGCTCGAAACCCTATCTCTTTCTCCTCTTGGAACATTGCTCTTAAGACTTAAAGTATTAATGAACGTAAAATAACTTATTAAAACTTTATAAACCCTTAACTAGGTGTAAAAATATCATGGTTTAGTCTTAGAAGGGTTGGGAAAAGACTAGACTACCCCTCTTAAAACTGACGAAAACCTTCTAGGGGTTCATCTATTGTTTGTGATTTGTTCTATGGACCCTAGATCCCATTTGTGGAATTTATATTAAATTTTATGGCTCAAAGTCTCATTCTAGGGGTCCAATATAAGACTAGTAGAAGTTTCTACGAACGGTAGATCTAATCCATAGAATTTATATAATTTTCAAGCTCAAAAGTTCATTCTATGGAACCAAACTACGATCCATAGAAGTTCCTACAGCTCGTAGAATGGATCTGTAGGAGTTGGACCCCAAAAATCAGACTCTCTGAAGTTTTTGACGAGTTGACAGTACGGGTCGTCGAAATTTTGATGACCCTGAGAAACAACTCGTAGAAGTTAACTTCAGGCAACTCTGATATGATAGTCTTTGGTAAAACAACCATAACCTTTTACTTCAAACTCGAAATGAGGCAAACTTGGTGGGTGTTGAAAAGAGGACTCAAATACATTTAATTTGGTAGGTCATGGGCCACCTAATTCATTATGTTGTGAGAGATATATCGCTAGAAGTTGATTTAAGTGAATTTTATGTCAAAATCTAATTGGTAATGAAGCTTTCAACTCGAGTTTGTGCTAGGGAATTCTTGTGACCTTAATTCATATTCAAATCCATTCCCACACTAAAGAATTGAAATTAAAACCTAAAAACAACTCAAGAATCACCAATACAACCTTACATGGAAATGAAGAATGGTTCGGGCATTAGGTTAGAATTTTTTTAGGTGTTACAATATCTCCCGCTGGAATCATTTGTCCTCGAATGATGGATAAACTGAGCATGGAAAGGGTAGGGAAATGTTTAACAACCTAATTTAATGAAAGATACACACAAAATTCATGAACTCAAAACACTGAAGGAGGGATTGAATTGAATGTGTATTTTAGAAAGAGTTAATACCTTGGACTGGAACTAAATCGAAGGAAAAATGATGAGGGTATCTAGTCTTCATATCCTCCCCAGCTTCCCAAGTTACCTCCTTAACAAACTGATTTCTCCATTAAACCTTGACTGATGCAACCTTTTTGGTTCACAACTTGTAAACCTAACGATCAAGAATCTGAACAGGAATCTCCTCAAAAGACAGGCGGTCCTTGATACCAATATTCTCGGTAGGTACAATAAGTGAAGGACCACCCAAATACTTCATTAGCATAGAGATGTGAAATATTGGATGGACTGCTGCTAACTCTGATGGTAGCTTTAACTCATAAGCTACATTACCAGCTCTCTTGGATATATTGAGCTTTCCTTTCTTACCAAATCTCATATCACCCTTCATAGGTGAAACCTTCAGATACACCCAATCATCAACCTCAAATTACACATCTCTTCATCTAATTTCTGTATATGATTTCAAACGGCTCTGTGTTGTTCTTAACCTCTTTTGGATTAATTTCAGCTTCTCCATGGATTGATGAACTAAGTCCCTTCCTACCAACTCAACTTCACTAACCTCAAACCAACCAATATGAGATCTACACCTTCGCCCATAAAGAGCTTCATAATAACCATCTGGATATTGAAGTGATAACTATTATTGTAAGAAAACACTATGAGAGATAAGTGATCATCCCAATTACCTTTGAAATCTATGACACATGCTCTCAACATCTCCTCTAGGGTCTGAATTGTGCCTTCTGCTTTGCCATCTGTCTAGGGATGAAAAAAATACTAAGGTTTACATTCGAAATCAAACCTTTCTTAAATGACTTCCAAAACTGAGCGGTGAATTGCGCACCCCTATTCTAAATGATGGACAAAGGGACTCCATGAATTCGGAATATCTCACGGATGTAAAAACTCGCATAATCTTCTATTAAATTGGTAGTCTTCACCGATAAGAAATGGCATGGTTTAGTAATTTGATCTACAATCACCCAAATCAAATCATGTTGCCTGCAAGATCGAGGCAAAATAGTAATGAAGTCCATATTAATCATCTCTAATTTCCATTCTGGAAGAGCTATGTTCTAAGCCACACCCCATGGCCTTTGGTGTTCTACCTTGACTTATTGGCAATTTGGCACTTAACAACAAAATCTACAATACACCTCTTTATGCTATTCCACCAATAGACTTCTCTCATGTCATGGTACATCTTTGTTGAACCCGGATGGATCGAATATCTGGAACTATGAGCTTCTGTCATGATCCTTTCTTAGAGCTTATCCACCTTTGGAACACACAATCTACCTTGATATCTCAACACACCATCTCCCTCTTGTTCAAAAGCCACCACCTTCTGCTTATGAAAATTTGACTTTAATTCAAGTAAGATGGGGTCTTTGTCTTGCTTCTTCTTCACTTTAGGCACTAATGATGATTCAACCTCATTCATCACAACAACTCCACCTTCATTGGGATCTAACAAACGAACTCCCAAATGTGCAAGTCTATGAGCTTCCTTAGCCAATTCTTTCTTTCCCTCCTCGACATGAGCAGTACTCCCTATGGAAAACCTTCTCATAGCATCAACAACAACATTATCCTTGATAAATGATACTCATGTCTTAATCCTTGAACAACTCTAACGACCTCCTTTGTCTGAGATTAACTTCCTTTTGATTTGTGGTCAGTGAAAACATCCACATGAACGCCATAAAGATAGTGACACCATATCTTGAGAGCAAAAACTGCTGCCGCCAACTCGAGATCATGTGTCGAGAAGTTCCTCTCATGAATCTTAAGCTGCTTGGAGGCATAGGCTATAACCTTACCATTCTTCATCAACAATCAACCAAGCCACACTCTAGATGCATCACAATAGGCGACAAAACCCTTTATTCCCTATGGTAGGGTCAACATTGGAGCTGTAGTTAATTGAGTTTTCAATTCATGAAAACTTTGCTCACAAGCTTCAAACAATTGAAACTAAGTTGCTTTTTGAGTCAACTTAGTCAATGGAGATGAAATAGATGAAAACCCCTCGACGAACCTTCTGTAGTAACCTGTAAACCACAAAAAACTCCTTATATTTATTGGGGATGTGGGTTTGGGACAATTCTACGCTGCCTCAATCATCTGAATGTCGACTCGAATTCCTTTGCCAGACATGATGTGGCCTAAGAACTCCACAGATTCCAGCCATAACTCAAACTTAGAAAATTTGGCATATAACTCTCGATCTTTGAGAGTTTAGAGGACTATTTTGAGATGACTGGCATGATCCACCTCATTCATTGAGTAGATTAGGATGTCCTTGATGAATACAATAACAAATGTATCCAGATACCACTTAAATACTCTGTTCATGAGATCCATGAATGTTGCCAGAGCGTTATTCAAACCAAATGACATAACAAGGAACTCATAATAACCATAATAGGTTCTGAAAGATGTCTTTGGGATGTCACTTTCTCCCACTTTGAACCGATGACAGCCAAATCTGAGGTCTATCTTAGAGAAGTAAGTGGCACCCTGAAGTTGGTAAAAAGGGTCATCAATTCTAGGAAAGGGATATTTATTATTTATGGTGACCTTGTTCAACTAGCGGTAATCGATACACATCCTAAGGGAACCATTTATTTCTCACAAATTAGAATGGAGCGCCTCTAGGTGAAACACTTGGTCGGATAAGACCCTTATAAAAAAGATATCTTTTAACTCTTTTAACTCAGCTGGAGCAGTTTTATATGGTGAAATAGGAATGTGTTGAGTATTATGAAGAATATCTATTCCGAAGTCTATTTCTCTCTCAGGAGGGACTTCGAGAAGTTCATTTGGAAAGACCTCTAGAAACTCACTCATAACGGGAACTGACTGAATAAGCGGTGTCTCAACACTAGAGTCATTAACTAAGACTAAGTGATACATGCACCCCTTAGAAACTATCTTTTTGGACTTAAGGTACAAAATAAAATGACCCTTAGGCACTGTTGAACTACTCCTCTTCTCTAAAACTGGCTCATTAAGAAAGTGAAACTTGACTATACTACCCCCGAGACGCGGACACGGGACCTAGGACCACAAGTGATCCCAAGCTAACCCTGCTGGCATGATCATGAGCATACTAAAGATAATAAACTGATGCGGAAGCTAAATCATAATTTAGAATGAAAAGATGGGGAATACCCATATACTATAACTGA
>JAJOOS010005376.1:0-15513 GCA_029582725.1 Solanum chiquidenum | reverse complement strand
TTATTTCAATTTAAATCCCCCCATTTTTATATAACGACTATTGAGTTAAATATTTGCTATTGACAATATTCTTCCATATTCTCTGTGGGATCGACCCCAACTCATAGTTGGGTAAATATATTGCATACGATCGTTTATATTTCTTTTTAAAAAGTATATTTGAACATTATCAATATTCTGTAAGGACCAATATATCGGGGACTAAGCTTCCCCTTCTTACCAAACCTCATAACACCCTTCATGGGTGAAACTTTCAAGTATACACAATCATCTAATTCAAACTCTAAATCACTTCTTCTTTCATCGGTGTAGAATTTCTGAAGACTCTTCGATGTTTTCAACCTCCCTTGAATAACCTTCACTTTCTCCATAGCTTGATGAACTAAGTCTGGTCCTATCAACCCAGCGTAACCAACTTCAAGCCATCTAATAAGAAATCTGCATCTTCTCCCATAAAGACCTTCATAAGGAGCCATTTGGATGCTAGAATGATAACTATTGTTATAAGCAAACTCAATGAGAGGTAGGTGATCATTCCAATTACCTTTGAAATAAATCCCACAAGCCCTCAGCATATCTTCTAAGGTCTGAATAGTGCGCTCCACTTGACCATCTATCTAGGGATAAAAAGCATTACTCAAGTTCACCTTCGAACCCAAACCTTTTTGGAAAAACTTCCAGAATTATGCAGTAAAATGTGCACCTCTATCTGAAATAATTGAAATTGGAAGTCCATGAAGTTTAACTACCTCTTGAAGATACAACTTTGCATAATCCTCTGCTAAATAAGTAGTCTTTACCGGCAAAAAGTGGGTTGATTTTGTCATTCGACCTACAATCACCCAAATAGAATCATGCTGCCTGCGGGACCGCGACAAACCAGTAATAAAATCAATATTAATCATCTCCCACTTCCATTCCAGAATATTTATATTCTGAGCCATACCGCAAGGCCTCTGGTTCTCTACCTTCACTTGTTGACAATTCGGACACTTAGCAACAAACTTTGTAATACCCTTCTTTATACTACTCTACCAATAAACCTATTTGAAATCACGATACATCTTTGCGGAACCCGGATGAATAGAATATCTGAAGCTATGAGCTTCCTGCATGATCCTCTCTTGAAGTTCATTGACCCTTGGCACACACAATCTACCTTGATATCTCAATACACCATCTCCCCCTTGTTCAAAAGCCATCACTTTTGCTTATGAACATTTGTCTTCAATTCAAGCAGAATAGGAGCTTGGTCTTGCTTCTCTTTAACTTTAGACACTAATGATGATTCAGCCCCATTCATCAGCACCACTCCTCCTTCATTGGAATCCATTTAACAAACTCCTAATCGTGCAAGCTTATGCACATCTTTTGTTAACTCTTTTTTGTCTTCCTCAAAATGGGGAGTTCTACCCATAGACTATCTACTCAAGGCATCAGCAACAACAATAGCCTTACCTGGGTGATAAAGAATACTCATATCATAATCCTTGAGATACTCTAACCAACTCCTCTGCCAGAGATTAATCTCTTTCTGACTAAACACATATTGAAGACTGTTGTGGTCGGTGAACACATCTACATGAGCACCATAAAGATAATGACGCCATATTTTCGAAGAAAATCTTATGATAGCCAACTCTAGATCATGGGTTGGGCAATTCTTCTCGTGAACCTTAAGCTGTCTGGAGACATAAGTTATAACCTAGCCATTCTGCAATATCACATAACCCAAATAGACTTTGGACGCATCACAATAAATAACAAAGCCTTGTGTACCCTTTGGTAAGGTCAATACTGGGCAGTAGTCAACCTTCTTTTCAATTTCTAAAAGCTTTTATCACAACCTTCAAACCATTGAAACTTAACCATTTTCTGAGTCAACTTAGTCAAAGGAGATGAAATAGATAAGAACCCCTCGACGAACCTTCTATAATAGCCAGCCAATCCCAAGAAACTCCTAATATTAGTTGGAGACGTGGGTCTAGGCCAATTCTACATTGTTTCTATCTTTTGAGTGTGAACTAGAATACCATCACCGAAAATAATATGGACTAAGAATGCCACAGATTCAATCCAAAACTCACACTTGAAAACTTAGCATATAACTCCTTATCTCTGAGAGTTTGGAGAACTATTCTGAGATGACTAGCATGAACTTCCTCACTCCTCTAATAGATAAGGATGTCATCAATGAATACGATAAAAAATATGTCTAAATAAGGCTTGAATACTCTATTCATAAGGTCCATGAATGTTGCAGGAGCATTGGTCAAACCAAAGGACATAACTTGGAACTCATAATGACCATAACGGGTCCTAAAAGTTGTCTTAGGGAAATCACTTTCTCTTACTCTCAACTAATGATAGCCAGATCTGAGGTCTATTTTCAAAAAACAACTAGCACCCTTAAGTTGATCGAAGAGACCATCAATTCTCAGAAGAGGATACTTATTCTTGATAGTAACCTTGTTTAACTAATGGTAATCCATACACATTCTAAGGGAACCATCTTTCTTTCTCACAAGTAAGATCGGAGCGCCCTAAGGTGAGATACTTGGTCGAATAAAACCCTTCTCAAAGGGATCTTTCAACGGCTCTTTTAACTCTTTCAACACTGTTGGAGCGATTCTATATGGCAGAATAGCTATTGGACGAGTATTGGGAAGAATATCTATACCGAAGTCTATTTCTCTCTCAGGAGGGACTCCAGGTAGATCATCTGGAAAGACCTTTGGAAACTCACTCACAACAGGAACAAACTCAATAAAAGGTGTCTCAACACTAAAGTCCTTAACTCGGACTAAGTGATAGACACAACCCTTGGAAACTAATTTTCTCATCTTAAGGTACAAAATAAAATGACCCTAAGACACTTCTAAACAACTCCTTCACTCAATAACTGGCTCATTAGGAAACTGGAATTATAGGTGTTTCCGAAGCACATTTTCGGGCATTTTGGGGTCGTTTCATAACTGCCTCATTAGGAAACTGGAACTTGACAACTCGAGTTCTAAAATCAACTGAGGCCTCACAGGCATGAAGCCAGTCCATACCAAGAATGACATCAAAATCTACCATGTCTAACTGATGTTTGCGTAATCAAGGCACAACTTCCAATAAGAGTGTCTACGATCGTGCAATAGTATAATAACCCAACCAAGGGTTGGGTCGAGTCCCAAGGGAGTGGTGGTGAAAATTAATAGAAAAATAAAATTAAGTTCTAATTAGTCATAGCTAAAAACATTGTCGAATACAAACATATTAAATAAAATGGGTGACGCAAGCGTCAATTATCAATGTGGTTTTGTCACAAGTAAACAAAAATAGTATAAACAGTGAAAATAAAGGAAAATACTAATATGAAGACGAGATTCTTGGGATGTGATAGGAATAAGATAAATGAGATTATTGGGTACATGCTTTTGATAGAGAATTCATAGAATACTTGAGACTACGCTAGACTTTAAGGGGGATAAGCTCTCTCTCGAGTTACTTACCCTGTTTCAAGTGGGTTTCTCTCGAACACCCACTTGCCACTTGAAGAACAGCCTATGCCTTAGCCCACTCACTCTCTCGAGTTCAGTGTGTGGGAATGAGACTAGGATTCACTCTCTCGAGCTGAACCTCATGTTGACCCACTCCCACCAACCATCAATTTAGTAGTCTTAGTTTTACGGCCTCTCTCTCGAGCAAGTCGAAAACACATATATGAAATTGTATTTACAACTACAATCTCATTAAGTTCACCCACAACTACTAAATAAAATCACATTTAAACTACGATAAAACTATCAATAAGAAGGACCCAACAACTAATTTAACCCATATTCACAAAATCACACCCCAAGAATTGGGGTTTTAGTTAGACATGTAAAAGATATAGAAATTTATACCAAAATGAGTTTGCATTCAAATGGGTATGAAGAATCCAAAAGACCCAAGCCCAAATTCTTGGAGATGAAATTCTTTGAATCTTCAAGTTCTTGAAAACCCTCTCCAAATTTAGAACTCAAATATAAAAGCTAAAAGTTTATATTAAAAATCTAATATCTAAAAACTGATACTAAGCTACAACTCTCAATGAGTATATATAGCTTTCAAAGATTTGGGCTGCAATGGATCACTCGGCGACATTAGACGGAATCGCCGATCAACTCGGTGATTCACCCTTTAGTGTAATTCATCGCCGTCTTGTGTTAGCCTTCAGCATCGTTGTATTTTGGATCATTGGGCGACATAGTACTACTTCGCGGAACTGCTCGGCGACACGCCGACTGCTCATTTTCACCACCAATTTGATCCTTTCCTTCAGGGCTCAGCACACTGGAACAAAAGGCGAGGATAAGATCTTTTGGCAACTCTCCGAACGGATTCGGCGATCCGCAGATCTTTATTTTCTCGTTCTTTCAGCCTCCTTTGTTCCTTTTTGCTCAATTGTGTCCATGCCTTTGTCTTCAAGTCTAAATACCTAAAACTTAAGGGTTTTCATCAGATATTAAGACAAAATATGCATTTGAGGACACTAATTCTATCAAAATATAGCCCTAAATGAGTCCAATCAACACCTCCAACTTAAATTTTTACTTGTCCTCAAGTAAAACTCAAGTTCAGCAGTTCAAAAAGGATATCTCAAACAGTGCTACACAAGACTCAATCATGAGTGTACACAACAAGACTCAATTTACTCATGCAAGGATTAACTTTGTACCGAAAGATTCAAGTTGTGACACACCATTACCAAAGATTCTCAAGCTCGCAATACTTGTTTCAAATGAAAGTTCAAGCTCAACAAAAGTATTTGAATGCCATCACACAAAGGATGATTTCATACTCACACACAATGGTTTACTCATTTAAATCTTTGGAATCAAATGCAACACTCACTCTCACAAAGAAGAACACGATGCATTCTTTCACCCATAGGTTTGCTCGTATTTTCCGATCAACATTTGTTTCAGCTAACTCAAGATCAAAAAGGTCTTTTTCAAGGCTTGCAATGGGGCTGAGTGCAAATGTATGGTCATATAGGGCTCAGTGACTTTTATCCTCGTGAAATGTGGTGCTTTCAACACTCTATTTCCTCTTCTTTCATCAATTTTGTTAGTGCTCATAAGTCTTCCGATTATTCACTTACATGGATTGTTCGGAACCCCATTTCTTTTGACATTTCTCATAACTTTATTTCACAACTTTTTCTTCATCTTTTCTCATCTTTCTTTTCTTTTTGTATGGAGGGGTTCCATTTTTTCTCAACACCATGGGTCAAAATTGACTTTTCTTGTACTTCTAGACTTGCCTTTTCTTTTCACCACACCCCCAATTGTCTATTCGATCAACCACAATTCAATAGGATTATAGGTAGCGGATTAAGAAAGGTCAAGTTTTTATCAAGTTTCTTCCAAAAAAAGGAAAGGCTCAAAGGTGTTGAAAAGAGGTTCACACACTCACAAGGTAGGCCACAAAAGAGGTATATGTCAACTTGGTTCACACTCTTTCGAAGTTGCCTAAGATAATATCAAGAGATAGCCTTACTTAGTCTACCGGACCAACGGGGAAAATTCTAGGTGTTGTCATGCATGGTTCATAGTAAGCTCATCACACAAGGCATTGACACCAGAGTCAAACAAGACTCCACACTTTCGCTTGTGTGCAACGTTCATCACAAAAGAATCAATTTGATAATTGGCTAGTCACAACGAGATGCAAAGAGTTCACATATTGATTATGTAACTTCACTTGGTCTCATCGTAGCAGTACATTCATGTTCGTTCAATTATGAACACTATTTGAGTCATCGATATTGATCAAAACCGAGATTCAAATTTGCTAAAGAACAGCCACATTCAACACAGAAGGGGTGGCAATTTTTTTTGGAAGGGTCAAAATCATTTTGCAATTTAAAATACGGAGCCACAAGCTCAAACATCCACGAAAAGTAGTATAAAACACAATGAACCAAATATATCAATAAAACACGAACATCAATATTCACACAAAAGGCTGGCCTTACCCCACCACAAATAAAAACCATTTGTCCTAAAATGCAAATAATCAAATATCCAGAATGTAAACAAAAAAAAAAGACAGAGAGGGAGGTAAAGAAAGGATCTTGTCTATGCAGTCTCTCCATCTGTCTGGGCATCAGTGCCTTGGTGCATATGTCTTGATATCCCGTGCTCTTTTCCGGGGTGGCATGACAATATTGGTCTTTACCATATCTCAGGATACTCAGACTTCTCCCTGCTAGACTTAACAACATGCAAGCACAACCCCAAAAGATTTAACAACAAAAATACGGGACTTTAACCATATAAACACTACGGGTAAGATTTTCACAGGCATAAGCAAAACCAATTAAGATCGGAGAGGCCCAGCACACATCACTAAGATAAGATCATTCCAAATGAGTACAAAATCGATAAAATAGTCTTGGGGTTTGGAAAATCAACCTTTTATGTCGATTAATAAATATTGAAATGCTAGGCGGCAAAGTTATCCAAAGTCCGAGCACCAATAAACAACCAAAATACTTATGGAATGCAAAAATATTGAAAATACTAACTAGGTAAGAGTTTGCGAAGTTTGAAAGTGAGGGAAAGTGAAGATTTTGAAAATTTAAACCTTTATCCTTTCAAGAAACCATCCATTTCTCGCCCATTCAGCGACATTAGTCGTGGTCACTGATCCATTCGGCGACTCGCTGAGTGGATACTTACCTCACCGAGTTTTACTGGACCTCCAGTTAAACTGGCGGTCCAAACGGTGAACTAGATCGCAATCACCGACCAGGTCGACGAATCGCCAATAATTTCCTAGGCACACCGAGTTTTACAGACTCCACTTTGAAGTTGTCTTTAGTCCAACGACGGTCTAAGTCGGGGTTGCCGACTTCTTCGGCGATGTGCCGATTGGACCTTTGGCTCACCAATTTGCACTTTTCACTCACTTACCATATGTCGACCTATACAAACAACACACCATTATTTCTTAAGGCAAAAATAAAGCGGTAAAACCTTAGGTTGCCTCCAAAGAAACGCTTTATTTAACGTCGTGGCACGACGCAAATCCTCACTCAAGTTCCATTAGTGAGGTTTGCCTCATTTTCATGAGGCCACCCCACTATTGGCTCTGGGTAGAGAGAAGATAGCACTTGGTCCAATTGGTACCCATAGTTACCATTCATACTCATCTTTCCTGTTTCAATAAACAAACAAGCAAAACAAAACTAAAAATAAAGTAAGTAAACTATAACTAATAAGAACAGAAATGTTATCAAACTAAAAATTCTCAACCGATACCACTCCCCGGCAGCGGCATCATTTTGATGTTTGCGTAATTAAGACACAACTTCCAATACAAGTGTCTACGATCGTGCAATAGTATAATAACGCAACCAAGGGTTAAGGTCAAGTCCCAAAGGAGTGGTGGTTAAAATTAATAGAAAAATAAAATTAAGTTCTAATTAGTCATAGCTAAACACATTGTCGAATATAAACATATTAAATAAAAGGGGTGACGTGAACGTCAATTATCAATGGGGGTTTTGTCACATGTAAACAAAAATAGCATAAATAGTGAAAATAAAAAAAGATACTAATATGGAGACGAGATTCTTGGGATGTGATAGGAATACGGGATAAATGAGATTATTGGGTACGTGCTTTCGATAGAGAATTCATAGAATAATTGTGACTAGGCTAGACTTTAAGGGGGATAAGCTCTTTCTCGAGTAACTTACCCCGTTTCAAGTGGGTTTCTCTCGAACACCCACTTGCCGCATGAAGAACAGCCTCCACCTTAGCCCACTCACTCTCTCTAGCTGAGTGTGTGGGAATGAGACTAGAGTTCACTCTCTCGAGTTGAACCTCATGTCGACTCACTCCCACCGACCATCAATTTAGTAGTCTTAGTTTTACGTCCTCTCTCTCGAGCAAGTCAAAAAAACATATATGAAATCGTATTTGCAACTACAATCTCATTAAGTTTACCCACAACTACTAAATGAAATCACATTTACGATTAAACTATCAGCAAGCAAGACCCAACAACTAATTTAACCCATATTCACAAAATCACACCCCAAGAATTGGGGTTTTAGCTAGACATGTAAAAGAGATAGAAATTTATACCAAAATGAGTTTGCATTCAAATGGGTATGAAGATTTAAGTCTTGATACAAGCCAAAAGTGAAAAATCCAAAAGACCCAAGCCCAATTTCTTGGAGATGGAACCATTTGAATCTTCAGGTTCTTCAAAACCCTCTCCAAATTTAGAACTCAAATATAAAAGTTAAAACTTTATATTAAAAATATTATATGTAAAAACTGATACTAAGCTACAACTCTCAACGAGTATTTATTACTTTCAAAGATTTGGGCTGTAGTGGATCACTCGACGACATTAGTCGGAATCGCCGATCAACTCAGTGATTCGCCCTTTGGTGTAGTTCATCGCCGTCTTGTGTTAGCCTTCAATATCATTGTGTTTTGGATAATTGGGAAACATAGTACTGATTCACCGAGCTGCTCGGCAATACGCCGACTGCTCGTTTTCACTGCCAATTTGATCCTTTCCTTCAGGGCTCAGCACACTGGAACAAAAGGTAAGGATAAGATCTTTTGGCAACTCACCGAACGGATTCAGCGATCCGCAGATCTTCATTTTTTCGTTCTTTCAGCCTCCTTTGTTCGTTTTTGCTCAATTATGTCCATGCCTTTTTCTCCATGTCTAAATACCTAAAACTTAAGGGTTTTCATCAAATATTGAGACAAAATATACATTTGAGGACACTAATTCTATCAAAATATAGCCCTAAATGTGTCCAATTTGAGGACTCTTCACTAACTCAACTCAATCAACTACGGTGCTCTTGTGATTGATGGAAATGGTACAATCATGATAGACTCTCTCGGCTAGAATAGACTCACAAACAGGTGTAGAAACACTGAAGGACTCAATAAGTTTCTTAGGAAGAACATCAAAATTAATCGCAACATAAGGAGTTACAAAGGATAAACTCGCTCCTGGATCTAGCAAAGCATAAACATCAAAGTTAAAGACTTAGATCATATCAGTGACAACATCTGGCGAATCCTCTAGCTCTTGGCGACTAGTGATAGCATAAAGACGGTTTCCTCCTTCGCTTGCCCCTGAAGTAGCTCCTCTAGACGCAGCTCTGTCTGGTGGAGTAACTGAAGAAGACTGGGATCTATTTCCCTCATTACCATTACCCTGCTTGTTCTTTGGACACTCTCATATAAAGTGACCATTATGGCTACACTTGAAGCAACCAATGGAGCCATCATGACACGTCCCTAAGTGGTTTCTACCACACTTAGCACATGCAGGAGGCTTACTACCCCCTTGTTCCATACTACCTTGAGAATAGGCAGGTTTAGCTCTGAATTTCTTACTATTGTACTCACCTTTGTTCTTTGGTCCAGGTGCACTAGCAGATGATGGAGCAGGTCCTTTTTGTTTCTGTTGGAGGGAAGACTGGTTTGCATTAATCTTTCGCTGCCCGGATTCATTGCCTGATGTCTTAGGCCTCTTATTCTTATACTCTTCTCTATCCATCAGCTTGTCCTTCTCAACTTATTGCACATAGATCATTAGCCTTGCTATGTCCATATCCCCTATCAGCATAGCTGTCTTGCCTTCCTTGTCTGATAGGTGAGACAACCAAGAAATGAATAAACTCATCTAGCTCCTCATGTCAGCAACCATATCCGGAGCATAGCGGAAGAGTTGTGAACTTCAGATTGTACTCACGAACGCTCAAAGAATCCTGCTTAAGAATGAGGAACTCTCGTACCCTTGCTTCTCTCAGTTCTAGGGGGAAGAAATGCCCCAAGAAAGCCTTCTCAAACGCAGTCCAACTCACCAGTGGTGTACCCTCAGCTCAGTTCTTCTTCCGTTGATCAAACCAGATCCTAGTGACACCCTTCATTTGGTATGCAACTAGTTCCACTCTCTCAGCATCAGCAACATGCATGATCTCAAAAACCTTCTAAAGCTCATCAACAAAGCTTTCTGGATCGGCAGTAACACTTGTACCTCTAAAGCTTGAGGGATTCATCCTTAAGAAGTCACGGACTGTAGAAGTATCAGCCACTTTGTGATGATTCTCTCTTTGTTTCTCAACTTGATTGGTCACAACTTGGCATAACATCCGGATGGGCTCACGAAACTCAACATTGGTGTCCTCTTCTTGGGGTTGCACTTCAGGTGCATTAGGTAACCCTTGTTCCTGTGGTTCAACATTTCTTCTAGCCGGACGACCTCTGACAGCTCTTCGTGAAGGTATGATCTGAAAGACATGCGCAAGCATGAGTTAGAAGAAACTTTATAGATATTAACTCTATCGCACGAAGTGAATGTGAAATAAGTGAGATAGTTCCTAAGTGTCACAGCCTCATAATTATAGATGTGGCGCACTTCACACCGATAACTAGGACTACCGAAACGACTTCATATACTCCCTAGGACTCTTGAACTCTATGCTCTGATACCAAGTTTGTCACGCCCCGAGCCTACACCATAGGTGAGACTGGCACTCGAGAACCATTGTTGGCCCTAAGCGAACCCTTGGTCTGCCTTACTACTCAGCGGAAGACTTAAACACAAGAAAATAGTCTCGAATGATGAACTCATAAAATAAACTTAGAATGTCTTAAAAGAAACATTCAACTCGCCAAGATGGCAACTCAAGTCTCAAAACATAAGCCAATAACAAAATAGTGACAAATGAACTAACTAACTGTCTATCTATGAAGCCTCTAAAACTGAGATAGATGTCGGGACAAGACTCCCGATCATCCTAACAACTGAAAACTACTAAAGCAAGATAAATAAGGACCCTCCAAAAAGCGAGGAGGCTCACCACAAGACTCTGAATGTTCAACTGGATCAACGAAGCGCTGGATGATGATCCTGGTTATTTGTATTTGCATCATAACAATGATGTATGACAAATGGCCTGGCGTCAGTACATTATATGTACAAGCATGGGAGGGGAAACTTAAAACAAGACATAAGCTTGAAAGGAACTGAAAGAACAAACATGGTCTCAACTCAACTCAACTGAACTGAATTCATTTCAATATAAAGCAGTATAAATAAGTGCAATATAAAGAAAACCTTTTTAAAACATGGATAACAACTCTGTGTATTTAGAAATACAATAGTAACTCTGTATGTATGCAAGGATACAATGTGAACTCTGAATGTATATAAAAATACAATTAACCCTGTGTATATAGGAATACAAAATACTTATGTGGGAATTTCTTTAATCGACAACCATCACTTAAGAGCTATCATGATGATACATCATTTTGCCTCACGCTGCCAGGGGCATCCTATACTCTGCCGAGGGTATAGGACCTGACTACTAAGTGGATCAACTAGTCTATGCTAAAAAATACTAAGGAATCATCTAAAAGGTATGACCCTTTTCTACCCATGGTCTATGGGGGCTAGGAGTTGTTTGAACTCTCCCCCATATCGGTGCTCAATACTACTCCCAAAATATGATACTAGCTCTTATGTTTAAAACCATAACTTCTTTGTGTGGTTTGAGATAATTTCTCAATACTTATTTCAAAGACTATTCATGGAAATCAAAGTTTTCTCTCTTGCTTAATTGTGAAAGCATTTACTCTTTACTGAAAACTAGCACAAAGGCTCCTTTCGAAATCTCAGCTTTCTTTCTTATTTAAATGTGAAAACATTTTACGCTTTGGGAATACGTAGTCCCGATATACTCTTTTGAAGAAATGAACTTCAATATTTACTCTTTACTCTACTCAAAACTCAAGTTTTGAAACATTTGTAAAAGACTTTTGGAAAACTCTATGGACTTATCTCGACTTGACTCTTAACTTTTCTTGAATTGAATTATGGATTCAAGGCTCATGATCTCATGTTATTGATGATTTGATATTGTTTAGATATACCTTAGAGTGTAGAAATCAACTAGAAAATATAGGTACGTTAAAAGGGAACTAGTACGGAAAGAAGTGGGAAAGGGTAGAAGATCTAGTGTCCTTGGCGCTCTGAGTGGTGTGGGGTGCCAGAGGCTAAACTTCAGACACTGGCTTGGGGCGCACTTGCTGGCACAGCTCCCAGAGGCCATACTACAGATGCATGTGCGGGGGCGCTCTGAGTGGCATGGTGCCCCACCCTTTTTAATTTCCACAGATTTTGACGAATTATCTTGGTCGTTTTTCAACTCTAATCCCTCTAGATTCAATTGGGTCTTTCCCCAAACACTTAGATTCGACTATATAACCAAAATATGCAAGAATCTACTCAAAACGATGTCTAATTTCATGAATTTAAATCAAGAACTTCTCAACAACTTCAACAATCAAGGACCCAATAGAAACTTCAAACAAATTCATCAAGAACTCAATTTCTATACTTTCAAGAACACAAATTCGCTGAATAAAATCATGATTGGCGTGTGGGTGAACTAACCCAACGCTATGTGATCTCACATACCTCGTAGGGATCATCCCTTGGCGAAATCCACAAGCAATTCTTCAAGAACTTGGCGATTCCTTGCTTCTTCTTCTCTTTTCTCCTCTTATTTTCTCTTCTCTCAAAACCCTCACTTAATTTCAATAGCGTAAACCGAATCCCATCGGTTGAGACCCCAACTTAATTACCAAAAATGAATTTAATTAATTGGGTAATGCAAAGGCCATAATACCCTTCTAAAATCCGGTTTTGACTTTCCTTAACTAGACAACCCAACTTCAAATGGGCATATCTCCCACATACGAACTTGAAACTAAGAAAACTCGGCGGCATTGGAAAGCTAATTCAAAGATCTTTCCTACGGTATCCTGTAGCACCTCTAATTCATCTTGTGTTGGAGTTATCATCGTTTGAAGTTGACCCAAAACTCATACTTAACTTAACTTTGTCAAACTTTCCAAATTTGATTATTTCCAAAAATAATTTCGTTCTAATTCTAAGTCTTTCTAGTGGCGGGATTTTACAAGAATAATCAAAATTAAGAAAATTCTCTGACTTGAAAATAAAAATCTATAGATTTTAATTTGCGATATTCAATGGAAGATTAGAGGTAATTGTGTTTGGAAGAATCCATGTATTATCCATCCTTGTACATATACCCATTAATTTCGGTTAGCTCTTCTTCAATTTTTTCCCAAGTCATCTTCATCTGCTTTCTCCTCGATTGTGCTTTGGTTTCAATTTTTTGTTCGAGTTCTACGTTTGGCTGTATTACAGTGTATTGCATGTTTTTTTAAGACAATTATTTCACTTTGGATTTGCCTTTCTAAGATTCCATGAAGCTTTTATGATAGTCATGAGAATGGTAATTTTGTTGTGCTTTTCCATTGCTAACATGTAATATATATTTAGTTTTTTTAAGTTACTGAATTAGGGGGGTTCATAAGGCCACTAGATTTTGAGTAATCTTATTAATGTTAAAATTTAATTAAGAAATTGTTTGATCTATCTAAGAAAAAATTATCATGTGTGTTCATGTGCTAAAAAAAATTAGAAAGATGGATTGAGACTTCTTCCAATCGGATGTTCATCAAAATACAAAGATGAATTTATGAGTGAACAATAATTTATTCTCCACTAATTTTTGTAGATAAAAAAAAGAATTAATTAAATTTCAACTTTTTTTATATATATTATTTTATTATCGAAATAGTTTGTTATGATTATTATTGGGCCCGTGCTTGCACATTATTTGGCACATCATTGAAACTAATTAAAGAGGAAGGATCATAAAACCAATTGATCTCTTGAACTATTTGATGTCTGGTAATTGTAAGAAGAATGAACCATATATGGAGTAAATGTTGCTAGCAGTGCTCTTTTGAAAGTTCTCAGTCACAACCAGGAAGCTGCTATTGTACGACCACTAAGCCCGGTGTGCGGGAGTATCTGCCACAGAATCTTAAGTACCCTGAAAATGACTGCATTGAACTTCAATGAGTACCTTGGATTGAAAGACAATCTAATATTTTTGTCAAATGAAAAACTGTAAAATATGTGTACATGTATATTACTTAATCGTCGTTAAATATTATGTATTCAATTATTATTATAATTTTTAACTTGCTAACACGTTTATGTGTGCTATTCAAGTAAGAAAATACTGCTAGCATTATATACTCCAGATTATTCTTAAAAATAATCCACATGTGTTTTCCATCCATTGTACACCAAATTTGAAAATACAAAACGTTCGACTCCGCTAGCAGCACGGAACAATCCTCCAGCTAGAATAATGAAGTAATTCTAAAGATAAATAGGACCCAAAACTTATGATTAAGGAGGAAGGAATGCGTACCACAACCCTTGTTGATAACATAATGCAATTTCAAATGGCAAAAACTTGTTAAAGTATTAACAATGAGCTAGCTTAATAAAAAAACACAAGATCATTCTATAAGGTAAACAATGGGCCCGTGCGTGCACGGGCACACATTATGTAGTATATAATATATAAGTATCATTACATTAAGGTTGTTCAATTTGGATGTTCATTTGAGAATAAATATTTACTAATTATAATTTAATTAGTTTTTCATTAATAATTTGACTTGATTTAAAATTAATAAAAAACATTTTTGAAAATTTTGGTTTTAAATTATACTAATATAGAATATTTAAATTTCTTTTAACTCTTATGGTATTAAACAATTCATGTGGAAAGTTAGAATTTGATTTTTATTTAATAAGAAAATAATAGCTTTATTTATAGCTCAATATTAATATATGGCAAACTAAAAGCATAGTTGATCATAACTATTAGAATAATATTATAACAAATAAAATTGTTTATCAAAAAATTTGGTTAATATGATCATATAAATAGTAATAATCTATTAGCATAACTATTTTAAAAACACATTAACAAGTTAATAATAAATTTTATAAATTACTTTTAATTTAAAATATGACATTTAAATATGAATACGAATACTAATAATATAATATTGACTAGAGTGAAAATGACTAGATAATTGGATTGAAGTAGGTTATTTTAAAAAATAGAAAATTTATATTTTGATAATAAAGTATGGGTATATTAAAAGTTTGTAACGACCCGAGAGCACCCCCTAGTCGTTACCGGCGTATTCGACCTCTCGGAGGTCTTATACAAGCCCTTAGCATTCGTCATAGCATTATCATAGAAAAATAGAGGAAAATTTAAAACTTTTCATAAATAACACAAGCCTTAAAAAGTCACATCATTTAAACCTTTAATACAAAATCGGAATACTACGTCTCAAAGTAGCCATCTTAAAACACGACTACAACACAAGAGGGATACGGCCCTTACAATACAAAAACAACTACTATCTAGTACAATGAACTTAAGGAAACTCTTTAACATAAAGGTCCTTGAATCTTTAAGGACACACCCGAACTTGGGAATAGTAAGCCAAGCTCATCACTTCTAGAAAAGTCCTTTAGCCACCACCACCTACACTTGGTGTAAAAAGATGAAGAAGA
>JAJOOS010005374.1:0-21150 GCA_029582725.1 Solanum chiquidenum | reverse complement strand
TACTTCTTAACTATTTTTTCTTCTTATGTTAACTCAGAAACATGTATTACGTATTCCGAAAACAGGCATCATATTGGCATCTGTATCGGGCATCTCCCTTTTTCTAGTATTGTAATGAAAATGATGCTCTCAATACTTCATATTTCACTGTCCAGAAAATGTGAATCTACCAACCTAAGATGCATATGTTAAGAGATCATGATCATCGATTAGCAATATCATGATGTGAGTGGTATAAATAATAGTAATACATAATATAGTAAGTCAATAACACGCGATATAAACAATACCAACCAGCATTTAAGTACCAAACACTAAACTTATTCAGGTGCAACACCCTAAACCACATTCATATATAAGTTCTACTTTGAAGTACCTAATCAGGAAATAACCTTTACAAACGTCAGCCAAGTAATTTGTAACTATTGCTCAAACAAATCCATGCAGTCTCATGCCAAACAGCAAGGGACAATACCAGTTTGTCAAAGGATACCACAACACAGGGTTGAAGCTGCATCACAAACTCTAGTGCTAAAAGAAGTCAAGATGCCTCAATACCTAAACTAAATAATAGTCATCTAAAATGTCTATATGCATCATAAAAAGAACAATATCAAATAATAGTTATATGGCTTTAAATGAGGACGATAACTAAATAGGCTTGTAAGGTGATCATTTCTTTTTGCAAACAGAGTCGTTACTTCAATGCCTTCGCTACTAGAATCCTGCTGTGCTTCCAGTAGCCACTCAAGAGACAAGATGAACCAAAGCATATAATATGGAAGCTACATATTAGCAAGCCACTAAATAAGGAAAGAACAAATACTGCAAAATTTTCGAATAAAACTACTACTGTGGTGAAAGAGATACAAGTTCTGAATGTAGTTGATAAGAAGTTGGTATTACACATTGAGTTCTCAAAAAAGAGGTTGGTATTACACATTGATCCAAAAGGGGAATCAACTGAGCCTACCTGTATGAAAAGACAAATAGCAAGACATAGAATATCACTGGCCTAGATTTCAATCAAAGGTCCATTTCAGCAGCTGCTACTATACTGAACCATCTGGGAATGCATCCAGAGCATCCTGCTTGCCGTTGACATAGTACTCAACAACTGCTTTCATTCTAGGAAATTTGTCCGGGTGATAGTTTACATGAACTATAACTGGTTTCAACTTCTTCAGATTAGCATCTTTTCTTACAGTCTTAAATAGGACCTTGCTATTCATGAACAGATAGATATCCATTGTTCTCCTGGAAGCGTAAAGGCCAATATACCCAGGATGTGATGGAAATGCCAGCTCTTCATTGAAAACTGCCTGGTCCCAGGAATTTGGCTGAGTAGTAAGCCGATCAGCAACCCGATCTAAGAGCTCGATTGAAGGAATCGTTGGCCGAATATAAAAGAAACCAGAATTATAAACCCATATCCTCATTGTATGTGCATATCGAGCCCAACCCATTGACGGTTCATCAAAAACATCATTATAACCATAAGCTGTCATATTATTGTGACCATCAGACATTGATTCAACATCTGAATCTCGATATAAATGATCAAAAGGATTTTGCAAATACACAATATCAACATCAGAAAGGAGGACACCATAACCAAGCTGCAAAAACTCCCTCAAAATTCGGAACTTCAACCCCGAGACAGCGTGGTTGCCTCCACTTTTTCCAATAAAATCAACATTCTCATCGGCGTCCCTTTTATAAACTGGGACGTCATTTTCCTTGCAGAACTCCACTATAGCGTCATCTAAAGCCACGACCAGATAATTGGGAATACCCACTTTTTTAATACTGTTGAACCAAACCTCCAACATGGATTTCACATTTGAATTAGCAAGTGCAACTATGACCTCTTTGCCAACTGCAATCTCTCCCAAGAGCTTTGCTAATCTTGGGTTCACTGACTCATCAGGCATAACAGGAGGGTTAGTTCTCAAACTTTTGACAGTTCCAAAAGGCCCAGCTTTCTGAGGTTGACTCGACACCACCAGTTGCTCCTGTGTACGACCATTTCCCTGCTGAGCCGCCTGAAGCTTTTGATTAAGCTCTCTCACCTGCTTTTGCAGCTCTGCATTCTTCTCAGACAACTTCCTATTTTCAGATTTCATCATGTTTACCCGCTCCATGGATTCACAGTTGGGCGAGTCAACCTAGGAATCAAATTGAATCTCTAATTAAGGAGCTATAAAAATAATTCAACACTTATCAAGCAACATCCAAACGTTATATCCAGTCCCAACATAAAAACAACAACCATAATTAACATTTGTCCTTTTATATATAAATGAAGATATACACATGCAATCTAACAAAGGATACCAGCTGACTAAATTCCTAACAACACCCTAATAACTTCATATACACCACCTCAATGCAATTCAAAGACAGTAACAATACAGCTCTAAGAAACAACTACATTAATTAACCTCAAGAAAAACAAAACTCCCCTAAGCTCTTACTATCTTACTTACTCCAGTACAACAACATACCCATAACAATCCCACAAGTGGCGTTTAGGAGACTAGGATGTACACGGACTTTACCCTTACCTTGCTCTTACTTAGTCCAATACTACAACAACATACCAACATAACAAGTGTAATCCCACAAGTTAGGCCTGGGAAGGGTAATACGTACACAAACCTTACCATACCTTTGCTCTTACTTATTCAGTACAACAACAACAACACACCCAGTGTAGTCCCCCAATTGGAGCCTACGAAGGTAGGATGTACGCACACCTTACCCCGTCTTTGCTCTTACTTAGTCTAGTACAGCAACAACACACCCAATATAATCGCACAAGTGGAGTCTGGAAGGGTAGGATGTATGCACAGTTTACTACATCTTCGCTCTTACTTAGTCTACTACAACAACAACAACAATATACCCAGTGTAACCACGGAAATGGAGTCTGGGGAGAGGTACACAGACCTTACACCCCACCACATTTGCTCTTAGTCTAGTAACCACCTTAAATTCAGAGGTCAATACAAGTAAATAACACAATTCTATCACAACCCCATTATATAAGTAACCCAAATTGACTGAAAACTCACCTGAAGATTAGATTTAGAAACAGGGCGACTTTGAGACCTTGGATCGGGAGAGAAAAATCCATTAGGATACAAGAAAGCAAACACACAACCCAACAAAACACCGATCGCAATTGCTCCAGCAATTCGAGATCCTCTTATAGATTGACCATACTTCTCCCTACGACCCGCCATTTTCTCTTCACTTTTCAAGACAAAATATCCCTTTTTTTTTCTTTCTTTTTCTATAACATGAAGTAAAGATTACTCAAAACACTAAACAACAAAAAAATGAAAATGGGTCTTCAAGATTTAAGCCCAAGATGCAAAAAAGTTTGGATCTTGGTGATCTTTGATTATTATTATGGAAAATAAATCTAAGTATTTGAAGTCTTTTTATTTTGGTATGTAAGAAGTGAGTGAGTCGTCGGAAGGGGCCTCAGTGGTTAGTGGCACCGTTGTGGTAACAATATTTTATACAATTTGGGTTTGTATTTGGTGTTTTGTGGACCAGAGTATATGTGAATTGAATAGTTGTAATATTCTTTCTGTTTTATAAAAAAGGGAAATTGTTTTTATCGGGATAACTATTTAGAAAATGATTTTCTTTAAGCAAATTAGAAATTTTGCGAGAGAGCACTAGATTGTGATCCATCATGTCATGTTATAGTTTTTGGTGTTTTTTCAGTGATCCTCTAGCCTAAGAAGAAGTGGAGTTCGTCTTGAGTATCTGTAATGTCATTTTAATTTAGGAGAATTAAAAACAAAAGATTTATTTAGTGATTTTTAGAGTCGCCTTTATTAAATTAATTTGAAAAAACAATTCTAATCAAGAAGTAAAACAAGCCTAAGAAACCATGACATCTTGTTGATATTGAATCTATATACAGAGGCGTATCCAGGATTTTGAGATGATGGGTGCACAAAAATGTTGATCTATGATATAAATTTGATCGGTTCGACATTTAGGTTTTTACTACTAAAAATCGTTAAAATTTTAAAATTATAGGTCTAAAATTAATTCTTATATATATATAGAGAGAGAGAGAGAGAGGGGAAAAAAAACAAGATAAATATAAAATTCAAATTTCTAACCTCGCGGAGAGAGGTGCACCCAGTCATAATCGCATTATGTGATACTTCAAGTGTGGGTTCACATATCTATATTTCAATATTTTTTTAAAATATAACACTACTATATATAATTTCGGGAGGGGACCATGGGTTCACGTGAACCCGGTGACCCCCCCTTAGATACGCATATACTTAGAAAGTCATCATCATTGATATTGTCATATTTGGATTTTACTCGATAAATAGGTATTGACAAGACTTGTGTAATGTAATTAGAATTATGGTTAAAGTAGTTTTTTATTTTTTAAAAGTTTTTATCGAAGTACCAATGGCGAACGGGGCTTTCTAGAATATTTGGCCAATTACAAGAGGTATGTTTGGATAATTTTAAAAATATAGGTAAAAATTAAGTGATGATCTAAAAAAAGAATATGTGCATAAATCAACATTTTTTCATTATTCGGTATGAGTTTTAATTTGAGAATAAAATATTTTTAATGAAAGACAATTTAATACAGGGGTTGAATTCAAAATATCTGACTACTTATTTTGGAGTGTCTGCATGTTCTCCACCTAATTTGGTTTGACTCTCTAATTACGTTGTAATGGAAAATTATTAAATGATTAGCTAAATTTGAGGATTAAGTGGGGGGTTTGATTTTTTTTAATAGATTTCCTTATTCAATAGGAAGCACATTTAGGTGGTTGTTTCCATTTAGGTCGTATTTAATTTGGCAATTAAATCTGAAATGTTTGTACTAAATAAGATATTTCACTCAAATTTCAGATATTGACATTTTTTCATTCAAATATTACAATTTAAAAAGAGAAAAAATCATTATATAAATTTTGAAATTCTCTACTTATAATATTATATTAGGTATATTATTGTATAAATCCTGAAACTATGACTAACTATATTATTTGAAGCTATCAATAGTGGTCCTATCTAAAATTAGGAAGAGCTAGAATTTAGTCCCCTTGGTTAAGTCCAACTTGAATCAATTATATGTTTAACTTATTTGACAAATCTTTTATCAAGATAGATAATTAATTCAAGCAAATGTGCTACTTTTACCTTGGATTCTAATGCCCCTATTATTTTACTTGTTGATTTATTAGACATAAAAGACAGTTTAATATATGAATCATCTCATTTTGTGTTCATGCAGAGTGTAACGCGAACAACTTATTCTAACATAAGTGGACAATTTCACTATTTAAATTCATGACTTATAAATCATACGATAATTTTATTGTTTTGACTAATTATATTAATTTATTAAAGAAGGTTGTACAGTATCTGCCTTAAATAGGTTCTTTGACAAATCACATATTTTGCCAGTTGTCTTTAGTACTGGCTGCTTTTAGATTTAGGCAGCCTTCTAGTACTAGCTGTTTTTATATAATTATGATTTTTTGATAGTGGAACTTCACATAAATGAAATACTATTTAAGGTCAAACTTAAATTTCCAAAGAATACATAATAAGGATAATTTAGTACATATGCATGCATATTACTCTCTCCGTTTTAGTTCTTTTCAGTTTTCACGCCCATTAAAAAACAGATACAAGGTGTAATATATTAAAATATCCCTAGTTAATAAAAGTACACTGATTTTTCCACTTAAATATTGTGCAATACTTCTTTAATATTAATGTAAACTTTAAACTTGCTTTCCTAAAGCGACAATTATTTTAAAATAATTTTTTAAACTAAAACGACATCTAAAATAAAACAGAGAGGGAGTATAAACAATCATTTAAGCAACCTTAGCAATCAGCATGTAACGATTCCCAGAAAGTTGGATCAGATAAGCAAATCTTGAACATTAAAAACAGACCATCCAACTTGGAAAAAATACCAATAAATAGATGACACCTGTTTTTTATATACACTTTTATTATTTAATAATGATAAATTAACAAGGGTGACCCAATAAGATATGTGGCTGAATAGACAAGTCATTGACCAACTCTTTCGACATGAAGTCTCAAGAACATTCAAAAGAGAAGGTTGACGACAACAACATAGTCAATGTATTTCCACAAATGGGGCACATAAAAGATAAAGTGTACGTAGACCTTACCCCTTAGAGAAACTGTTTGCGGAAGAAACTTAGAAGGTTGACACAAATTAAAATTCCAATAAAGAATGAAGATATATGCTGTAAGTTTCGTATAGCCTTAATGGCAATTCCAAAATGTACAAAAATATTACCAGTAAATTGCCAAAATAAAAATATATATACATGTGGAAAAACACTTAAATGGCTAGGCCTGAACTCATCCGTGTCACATGAAGCATCAAAACTGACTGCCAAGCCAAGCAATTTGAATTTCACAAAGACGAAACTGTTAGTCGATATAGGTATACAACAATCTAAGTTGCGGGGACTCTTCACTTACTTTGCTACAGCCGTGTCAGATTCTCATTCTTCAAAAGTACACTACTTTTGGAGAATCTAGCACGCACACTACACATTTTTGAAGAGTTTGAGCAACATAGTATAAAATCTCTTTAACTAAATCTTCAAGCTGTTGGAGTTTTCCTGCATACAACAGAAAGTAAAAGCATCAGGTTCCTTCCCGTTTGAGAGTTTAGAAGCTGCACACAAATAACATATAGCAAAAGATCAGCTTCTAACATTTTGGAATTCAGTGGAGTACCTGTTCATTGTGCGAGCGGATTCAGAGGGAAATCAGAAAGTGAGTTTCTCCTGTCATAGAAAAATTAAAATAAGTACTCAGTGGCCAAGAACCTATGCCATCAACCGGTTGAAAGCAATATTCACACTAAGTTTGACAAAAACACTAGACAAAGAGCTATTTTCATTCTTCTGCACAGATACTATGCAGTATGCACTATCAAACAACCATCTCCATTTTAGATCAACAAATTCTTCCCAGGATTGCACTCCCGAGGCTATAGTGAACAGATTAGACTGAGATACTCATGTTTCTGGCAGGAAAAACAATGCAAGCAAATAATGAACATAATGAGTTGACATGTCAGGGTATAATCTCCTCGTACATTTTTGTCACTGGTTATGTAAGACACCACCACTGTTACGTCATCCAACTTCCCACCATAGAAACGGATGCCAGCATCTTGGGCTGCAGTGGAGAAAGGGGATTGCCTGTTTTTGTCTAGTGCTCTTTCCCGAGCCAATGCAGCTATCTTCTGAGCTACAACCTGAGGTGGTAAGTGAGCTCTCCTAGCATGCACCACTACTGCAGTTATATCGCTGGTATACAAATTGTCAAACAATCCATCAGTTCCAGCAATGATGACATCTCCCGGAGCAACAGGTATTTTAAACACCTGCACCAGAAGCCAACTATTCAGTTTTATAGAGAATTAGACTACAGATCGACTGAATGGGAGAAAGAAAAATTCAAGCGACAGTCATGAGTCAACACCCCACATTTATAGTTGACAGAATACTAAACTAGGTATAAACACATAACAGTATTAGGTCAGATTGCAAAAGAATGTCAGTCAGATCATCCAAAATTTAGGTCATCTAAGAGCACGTTAGTTCATCCAAGAAACAAAGGAGAGAGTGAGAAAGGTATTAACATAAGTTGATTAAAAAGAATGAAAATGTTCCAGAGTGTGAAAGCACCTCTCCAGATTCGGCTCAATGAAGAAAATGAATAATTTTGTTTTTGATAAGGTGTGATGAGGAAAATGAATGATGAATAAAGATTGAGATACAAAACAGGTTTTCAACAAATATTTGATGATCACTATTTATCATAATCCAATCCCCAGTTCACGATTTTTACTTTTCTTTATCACTGAAAAAATTCTTTAATTGTACGATTTAGATATTTCGCATTTCTTGAAAATGTGGTTTGATTGATTGTGATTTGTCTCAATAACCATTTGTCCGAGTTGTAACTTGTCTACTCGGACACTTTATGAAAGCAAGAACTGACCTCCCCGGAAGTTGGTGAATCACCGCCAGTACCACCACTCTCCAGCTGATATGTAAAATTGAAATCATGCTGCTGCACAGGGGATTTTAAAACAGTACATCCATCTCTAATCACCATAAATCCGCTATCTCCTAAGTTAATGGCATGCAGACCCTGAGAAGATAGGAAAATGATAAATTTAACATTCATAAAGATATAAACTTCTAAATAGCTCAACATCTTTTTAATTTCTTTGCCATTTTACTCACAAAACTACTTCTCCACACCTGGTTCTGGTTGTAAACAATGGCTAATAGGTCCAAAAGTCTTTTGTTTAAAAGAAACTTCATTGTTACTGGACATCTCAGCAACTAACTGAACCAACTAAAAATCGTTTAGTCTTATATCTGAACTCCATCAAGCTACTCTCGTGTCCCATAAAGGCAGTGTCACTTTTATCTTTGGGCTGTCCGAAAGTAGTATCCACATTCCTTAAAAGGAAGGTTTCATTCATGTACAGAGCTCAAAAAGTTATGATGGATGGACCCAAGTGTTTCCTCAATAAACTTTTTCTTGCTTCTATTTCAGAAACTGCAATATGTTCCCCTAACAAATAAGTACTAGATAACTCCAATCCACAATCATTCTCTTAATAACAGTCTGGTGCTGAAGCACAGGTACTAAATATTAAATTGGGAAATCGTTTCTCTCCTAATGCATCAAGAATGGTAGATACAGAATTACTTATATACCTGATCTGTAAGGGCAATAATGCAGGCAGTTGAGGACCCTTTGGCTCTTGTTAGTGTATAAGCTTTCTCCAGGACCCTGGCTGGATCTACTGAACCTTTTGGTTCCTCACGAATTGCCATTACTGCATTTGCCATCAGTTCTCGAGAGTATTCTCCAGCATCAACACCAACATCGGCCCATCCACCAACACCATCAGCTATGCCAATTACTTGTTCATCAATGCAAATAAAATGAGCATCCTCTCCACCTTTTTCTTCTTTATCAGGGTGAGGCAGGTAAGACGATCCTGAATTAAGCTTCAGGTTTCTGTCAATATGGATTTTCCTGAAATGTGATCGTAGAACTCAATTACTAATTCGTAGAACTCCAAAGCTGACACCTCAATAACATGCTCTCATTTAGTGATAGTTCTGTGGTGCTACATATAAATTGGCAGTATGCGAAGCAACAAATTAGAGACATCTACACACTCAGCAATGGAAGTAATAGAGTTAGAAATAAGCTTAAGAAAAGGCAACGAGATGTAAAGGATTCTAGTATCTGTCCAGTAAAAAAAAGTCAACCTGAGAAACTTCAGGATGAAACCTTTAACCCCACCTGAACTCGGGTAATGACTTGCCAATTGAATCAGGTTACAAACGATTAGGCCCATATAGGTACCTACAGAAACTTGTCTTAAATGATTAACTATAGCAAAGTTGAGAAACATACTGTTCAGAAGAATTTGCTGAACTTGCACGCTGTACCTCACGCAGAGAGTTATCAAAGGACACATCAGGAGCAGCACTAGCAGAGATACATGCAGCTGAAGAACTGTGAAAACCCTTGAATCCAAATGCACGAGGAATAGCACTGGCCACAGAAAGATTCTTTCTTTGATTAACTATATTCAAATTTGTCTGTGCTGCAGCAAAAGCTCCAGGCCTTACAAACACATGCAGGTCAGAAAATCTTGCAGATGACACAGAACAGAAGGACTTCCCGAACAACAACCGCTCTTCAGAAAAAACCTCCACCAATTGAAGCCCCCTTTCTTGCCCAGAAATGGATTTCTGGATTCCCTGCCTCAATGCACCACCTACTCTAAAAAGATAATTACTAGGCATATTGGTTTATCAACTACAACAAATTTGCTCGCACTCGTTTATAAGAGAAACACAACCAGTACCACAGAACACAGGAAATATCAGTACTCCCCAGAACGTTTGTTAATACGCATCAATTTGGTCTTCGCTTGAAGACAACATAACCACCTGCTAAACAGGTAACCAATATTAGGAGGAACAAGTCACAAAAATATAGTAGATGATATAGGTAGGACATTGTTATATCCACTATATTTATGTCAAACAATGGTTACTTATAGTACCAACTTAATAAGCAAAAAACTCAAGAATTCATTAATAAACACTAAGTATGAGCACATCTATCTTGGCCTTGATGGGTAGGTTTACCCAAAACCCATGCTTCTGAACCATCCCGGCTCAAGACCATAATTACCAAAAAGATAATTTCAAACAAAAACCACATGAAATAACTAGTCCATTATTTGTACCAAAAAGACATGTAGTTGATTAGAAGCGTAGAACCCATAAAAGTGGGAAAATAAAATAAATGCCTAAGTTTGTCACTCAATCACCCATCTTCATTGAAAAGCAAATAAACACAATACAACAACATACTCAATGTAGTCCCACAAAGTGAGGTCTAGGAAGGGCAGAGTGTACACACACCTGACCTCTACCTAAGAGAACGGTTGTTTCCAATAGACCCTCGCCTCAAAATAAAAACAGTCTACAAAAATAACGGAACTATAATCAACTACATGAAACAACATATAATAACAGAAATCGAACAAATAAACACAATACCTTAAAAAAAATCAAAGCACAGAATATGATATCTCAGATCAAAGCTCCAAACAGACTAAAGGAAAGATAATTTTATTCAGAATCTCATAAATCTCCACAATTTTCTGTTACATGAAACATAGCTGTAACGTCCCTATTTATAGTTGTAGGAAATCTGGTTTGACTTTTAAAAAAAATAGAAATATCATTTCCTACAGGAATCTGATTACAAATTCCATTCAAACAATTTAGGTCTCTTAAACAATAAAGGGGTTTCACAATTGAACATTTTCAGTAATTCGAGCTTATCAAGAATCACAAGAACTCAAAACTCCAAATATAACCCTTCAATTATAAACATTTAGAAAAATAGAAAATCTATTCCTATTTGAATATCAAATCCAAAATTTCTAATTCTAAACAGTTAAGATTTCTTATTCGAACTTTGAACAAACATTCTATAACACAAACACCCAAAAACAAAAGAAAACAATAAAAGGGGTTTCAAGATTGCATCTTTTCAATCCAAATAACCCAAAAAATTTGGAAGCCACGATACTAACAAAAGAAAACAATACAAGGGGTTTCAAGAATGCACCTTTTCAACCCAAAAAATGAAAAAAAAAAAACCAAAATATTTCAATCTTCTTCAAATAAGTTCTGTTGAGTTAGAGCTCAAATGTTCAACTCAAAAAACTTTTCATTTCACCAACAAAACCCTATATATACCCAATGGTAAACTTCTGACTTTTTCTACCAAATTTGAAAAAGTTGAGAAAATTTGGAAATCCTTTTATATTTGTGGTGTCATTTATAATAACCATTGATTATGAAAACAACATGGCAAGATAAAAGGAAATGTAAATATGACGATTTCAGTCCTCGCATATTTCTCGAATCTGTTAATTGATGCTCAACCAGTCGTTGATTGTGGAGGGTATTTTGGTCATTTCCACACGAATACAAAAATGAAGTTCTTATGTTAATATTTTAAATGGAAACCGACTATAATTGTTTGATTCCTCCAATACGGAAACGTACTGCCACCATAGCTCATTCCTAATCTCGCTTGGTAAATAATTTTAATTACAAATTTATTAAAATAATAATAATTTTAATTAATTAATTTTGTAACAATAGTAATTTATAAATAGTCGTTAAAATAATTTTTAAAAAGTTATTATAATGGTGATTGAATAAAATATCTTGTGAAATTTTCACATAAATCTATTTGAAATATACTACTTTGAAAAAAACGTCTATTATCTACAAAATATATTTGAAACAAGACTATTTCGTAGCAAAGAAGCTTATTTTCAACTTGGATTAATTTTACTTGTCCACCTAGCTACCTCCCAACTAGAAGAATGTTATAAATATCTTTTATATTTTATTTTTAGAGTATTTCGTTCCAATTTTTTTATTTTTTTTATTTGTCTTTGGAAATACTTTTTATGCACTTTCGAATTTGAGACACTTGAAGAATCTTTGCGAATATATATAGACACATTAACTTTATCGATGATCAAAGAGACATATCCTATTAATAAAGATATTTCTCTACTTAAAACAAATCTCAGTAATATTCTAATCATCGTTGCGTAGTTATGTCTTCCATATTCTTTGTTAATCGACAGAAAAAAAAAATCACGTAAAATTTGATAAAGTTATTAATAAATGGTAAATCAATACCTAACTCTGAATCATGCTCACATGGATGGGGTTTTTTATGTTTGGTAGTTCAAATTTTCAAGTTTGAAACAACTACCGATTGATGTCCCTTGCGTGTGAAATACTTAGTGCACCAACCTATTTTTTTTTCTTTTCGAACAGCTAGCCAGCTATTGATTAATGCCAAACCTTAGTGTCAAGAACTCTCCATATTTGTTATACTTAGGAGAGTAACAAAGTTCTGGTGGTTCAATCAAGAATAAATTCCGTTTTAGGCGGACAGACAGACAATGCAAAAACTGTAAAACAAAAAAAAATTCAATGTCAAGGACTAATTCCACGGGATACATGTCGCCTCCCACGCAAAAACTTTGGGACAGCACATGCATTGGTTTACTTGTTAGAGAAACATGAATATGGAAAAACAATATTGATATTATGGGACATGAATAGAGCAGAATGAATGATTCATATAATCGATCCAACTCGTTTATAATTGAAGCTTTGATCGATGATCTATATATCGTCGATGGACAAACTGATCACACGGTGAAGAGTGGTACATTTAAACTTAAATCTTCCTAAAGAGGATAGGAGCACCATACTGGGGCTGTAAAGTAAGGCGCGTAGTTGGAGCATGAACATATGAAGGTGACAATGCAAGAGAGAAATTCTTAACTATCATTGCCAGGATGATTTTGGCTTCAACCATGGCTAAGTTTTGCCCAACACAGACTCTTGGACCTAATGCAAAAGGGAAAAATGATGCCAAATGCTTACGAGACTCGGCAAATCTCTGAGGGTTGAATTCCAGTGCATCTTTCCCCCATATCTCGGTGTCATGGTGCACAGCAGCTACTGCCACATAAAATTGAGTATTTGCAGGAATTTCAAGGTCTCCCAACTTGATATCTTTAGAAGTTCCTCTTGTCAATGCGACTATCGGTGGGTAGAGTCTCAGTGTCTCATTGAGTATCATTGTCACCTATTCAAACAAACAAAATTAGAGAACAAATATAAGTAAAATTTGCAATATGTCACCAACGTTAGGAACTACCACTTAAAAAGTGAAATAGACAATGAGCCTAATACAATCCTAAAAGTCAACTCATGAGGTGAGGATTATCGAAAGAACATTTACTCCTGCAACTAATGTTGGGACACTCAACACACACAGCATGCTTAAGATTAGACACTCGGAGCATAGACAGCATAACATGGAGCCAAACGTTGGATAAATCAATAATAGGGATGAGTGCGACTTTGATACCATGTTAAAAGAAATGAACCTAAAACCCAAGTGAACCCCAAAACCTAGCTCATGAGTTGAGTTGCCAAGACTATATAAAGAGTGAATTGCCAACCCTCAATTAATGTGTTGAGAAACATAACAAATAGATAAGAGAATTGAACTTACAATCTTGAAATCATTCAGATTCTCTGCACTTGGAAAGTTGTTACCCTTACAAACTCGGAAAACTTCTTCTCGAGCGTTATCTTGCCACTCTTGATGCAATGCTAGAAGAAGAAGTGTCCAAGTTAATAAGACAGAAGTAGTTTCCTTCCCAGCAAAGTAAAATGTCTTGCATTCATTTATGACTTCTTCCATCCCAAATCCGTGTTCTTCTTCACTAGCAGAGATTAGCAACCTAAGAAGACTTTTAGAATTTTCTCTCCCTTTACTACTCTCAATCAGCTTCCTTACTGACTCTCGAGTTTCTTTCTCTAGTCTCCGTCTCATCATGTTATTTTTCGTGGGCAAATACCTGTTAATTTATTAACAGATTTCTTATCCATTAAATTGATGAATACAATCCCGTGAAGAACTAAAAAAGAGTAAATGCATTCATGCTTAAATACTCATTTCACGATTGCCAAATTAGTTCAACAGCAAAACTTATATGATGACTTACCTAAATCCAGGAAGGTAGATGCTTCGTATTGCCTGCAAAGTAAGAGATATTTGTTGCTCTTGCAACACAAATATGCGCTTCCCCTCTTCAAAGCTACTCCCAAAAGCTGTTCTAGATATAACCTCAGCTGAGAGATCATTCAATTCTTTGAAGACATCTATTTCAAATTCTTCCTTCTCTTCATTTTCTTTTTCCCATTTCTTCAATGCCTTGATAGCACTAGTCACAATATCCGGTACCCAAGCCTGCAATTCATCAAAACTTACAAGTATAGGTATAGGTGCTACTTTATAGTACAGTAATGAGAAGATCAAGTTCTAGTTATACAAATTCGAAATCAATACAAAGTAAAAATAGTATGCTCAATGATGAAGATGGAAGAAAGGTATAATGCCATGGAGTGGACAATACACGAATGTCATGTAAGACAAGTTAGAGATAAAGCTAGCCTATTCTTGAAGGACTTAGTGCTCGGAAAACAAGTTTATACATTTATAGTTACTTCAGAAGTTATTGCTTTTTACCACCATTTTTCATATAACAAATTTTGATCGAATACCCAATCTAAGAGAAAAAGAATAAGATTTCTGATATATTAGCTAAACTTATATAACATGCCTAAAATACACATAGAATCATCTTATGGTTAGTGGGGGAGGGGGCAAGAATTTTGAGTTTATGTATTCTGGATAAATTATTTATACATCTTAAGTGGATGTTTTAACACAATCCAGCTTCTAGGCTAAAGCTATTAGGTCCTTTCAATCCGTAAATGAAACAGTAGCACCACCCGTACTTGTGATATTTTTTAAAAGAAAAAGATGGCATACAAATTCCAAAAGGTGGTGGGTTGTATCAAAGATTTTAAAGGAGACATCTGAAATCAAAGAACACTGACATATACTTGTATCTTTTCTCAAAGGAAAAGATTATCAATTAGGTCTTCAAATGCAGCCGCTTTTAACAGAAATCATGAAATATGACTGAAGTAGACATCACAATGATATGAATGCATACAAAATACTTTTATAGACTGTTGAAATAAGGGACCATGTTCTATAAATGGTATTGCTTAATGTGGTTACTGAAAATCTCTGGATCGCGATAAGAACGGGAAATGGTGTCTTCAGCTTTTGCAAGAATTGTATGGGGAGTCGCCCTTGGAGGGACTTTCTGAATGACCACACCGAGCAATTGAGTTATGTTTAATAAGACTTACATCTATTATTATATTCAAAAAATACATATAGGTATAGGGAGATAAAGTTTCCAGAATAAGAGATTCCCCCAACACATGAATTTTAAGAAGTCACATACCTCCATAAACCATTATTGGAAGCTAACTAAACTTCGAGTGCTATCATCCCAATTGTAGTCAAGCTCTCAAGTAGTTCAGTAGTGAGAGGAAAAAGAGCTTCATTTCTCATTTCTTAGATGAAGTTCTGGTATCATATTAAGCAAAAAAGGACCTTCCCCTATTAACAAGAGTAGTTCTATTAGCAATGACATCGTGACTTTATCAGCTGGGAAACCTCTCTGGATGATTTCCTTCAAAAGGGCCATTGCTTCATTAGTTTTATTACTCTTGAGAAATCCATTCACAATAAGATTGGAAGTGGCATTGTCCGGCAAACACCCATTTTCCTCCATTTTTCTTAGCAACTCCTTGACTTCATCTACTAAACCTTCAATACAAAGTCCATTTACTGTTACATTGTATCTTATAACATCAGGATGCAACCCTACGGAATAAAGCTTATCAAAAATAGAACGAGCTTTATCAAGCTTTTGAATTTTAAAAAATCCATCATTGCCTGTATTGTAGATCAAAATATAAGTATCTTCTTTTTGTTTTTCCCATCTAAGAAAGAGGGACATTGCTTTTTCTACATGTCCATTTTTTAAATAACCATGAAGCATAATGCCACAAGTGTAAATGTCAGGACTATGGCCTGCATTTTGCATCTCAGTAAAGAAATTTTCAGAACACTCAACTCTACCAACTTCAAAAAGGCCTTGCAAGATAGTAGAATACGTAACAATGTCAGGTTTCAACCCCTTTTGCGAGATTTCACAATATAAATGCATGGCCTCATCTAATTTCTTCTGCTTGCAATATCCATTGACTAATATATTGTAACTAAAGATGTCAGGCTTGACACCAATATCAATCATAGAGTCTAAAACTCTCCTTGCTACATCTATTTCATCGCGCAAACAATACCCTTCCATTATAGCGTTAAAGGTAACCACATCAGGATGTTCACCTTTTTGGACCATTATCTTTAACACTTCCACAGCATCTTCAACCATCCCTTTTTTACAAAATGCATCTACCAACATGCTAAACGTGTGCACGTTCGGGAAAATATTAAGATACATCATCTCATCCAAAAGCAGCCTAACTTTTTCCCACTGATCAAACTTACAGAAACCATCAACCAGTGAACTATACGTAAGTACATTCGGAGTAATCCCTTTTCGCTTCATTTCATTGAAAAGATTGAAAGCAGCACCTACCATTTGGTCTTTACAAAGTGCATCTACAACAATACTATACACAACTGTGTTAGGTTTGGCATCCCCTTGCTCCATTATCCTCAACAAACTAAGAGCTGTTTGAGTATGCCCTTGTTTACAAAGCCCATTCATGACTGTACCAAACATAACTTCATCCATCTTACAAGTTTTCTCTTTCACCAGCTTCCTAAACAACCACATTGCATCCTGAATCTTATTTTGTTCAAAAAGTCCCCTCATAAGAGTACTGAAAGTAACCACATTAAACTGAACACCACTCTTGAAAAAAACACCCAATACCGAAAACCCATTTTCAGCACAACCCAGCAAGCAAAAAGAATTAATCACAATAGTCAAGATATAATCATCAAAGGGAATCCCTAACTTCCTCATCTCTCCGAAAAACAAAACAACAACAGAATATTCTTTCATATTAATCATCACCCTTAACAATTTTGCGAACTCTACAACAGAAGGAACTGGTTCTTTACGGACCAATTGATGAAAAACACAAACAGCATCGTTTAAACTATTCACATCTCTGAATTCCCTAAAAATTACAACTTTACGCTTCTTACAAACCGATGGCTTTTTGCGAAACGAAGGATATTTAGAGGGAATAGAAGCGCAAGAATGAAATATAGCTACATGGACATGCGATAAAGCAGCAAACAGTTGGATTAAAGGGAAGAAATTACCTCTGTTGCATAAAGGTTTTCTCCATGAATGAAAGAGCATGGCTGCTCTGTTTACTCTAAGGTTAAAAGTAGCTCAAATTAAAAATGACGACAATAGGGCTAGAACAGAGGGAACAGAGGAGGGATTTTACTGGATAATCTTTCGCCCGATCCTCAATCCTTTTCAGAATCATTGGCCTCAGCTTCCTCAAATCTACTTTCGGTTTCGAACTGAAGAATCTATAGTCATCTTCGTTTGCTGCCATAGCTGGCGATTTCTCAAAGCCATTGCAGCTCCGAGCTCAACATCGGAGAGAAGAAGAAGAACGAGCGACATACCTTAGCTTATGTGGGCTCGTATGAGGAAAGAGGCCCAACTCTGAATTATGTGAGAGCCCAGCCTTTTGGATCTTCACATATATTCAAGACGTTAATTACATCTTATCCCGAAAGTTTCTTTAAATTATAAAAAAAATCAAATTTATCAGATGCATTTCTTGATTGTCTGATATATTCCAAATGATAGATTACTTAATTCGAGAGGGAGTAGGAATTATCCAAGAGGGGAGAGATGTAATTTTTTTAAATGCTAAGGAATTTTAGAGATTATGATATTTTAAATTGTGTATTTATGTATTTTCCTGGAGAGTAATCGATATATATTATACAATTGAATGGATAATTATTTAGGAAAAATTACTTAAAAGGTGTCTTTTAATAAATAATTACTGATTTTAGCGTTATTTTTTATTTATTACCATTTGTAGCAATACTATAATAAATCTGTAATATGTATTAAAAGTGAATTATGTATGCAATGTATATGTATTATAACTATTTTAAAATATATTATACTTGTTTGGTAAGAAATTGACACATTGTATTATTAGTGTAGTAAAATGTGTGATAAATGTATTATTTATCAATTAAACTTGTATTATATGTTTTTTATAAATTGTTCTCTGTTATATGTATTAAAACTGTATTATAAATGTATTAAAAGTGATCAAGTGAAAAGAAAATGTTATTGCTATAAATGGTAAAAAAATTCTTAATATAATATATTTATGTAAGTTTCTCTATTTATTTTTTTAAGAGACAACTAGAAAATTCCATAAATTCATTAAATATTCACAAAGATCAATAAAAATCAAATAAATCTCATGAAAGTCCACATCATCCTAGTTCAAAAAATACACGAATCATATACAGTACTTACCTAACAAATTACTTTACTTACCAAGAAGTTCATTTTCAAGTTAATTTACTCATTCTATTATTTAATCAATCTAACTCTCGTATCTTTAAATCACGTTTATAAATTTTAATTGCGAGGGTAAACATATTACTATTGTATTTTTTATACAATATTTACAGATCATCAAATATTCGGTACACGTGACAATTAATATACCAAAAAGTTCAACTACAAATATTCTAGACCTTACGTAAACTTTAATTTATAATACAAAATCACTTCAAGGCTAAGTAACAGCTTAATTAATCATTTCATATGTGCAGATTTTTCTTGGAATTAGTAAAAAAAATTCAACTATATATAATATGACTTATTCAGTAGGTTATTAATATCAGAAATGTTACTCTATATGGTTAGTTATAATTGGTTCTTCTTACCCTAATTAAGAGTTTTTTTATCGTATATTGAGGAAGATATATGTATTTTTGCTATCAGAACACTAAAATATGGAGAGACGAACGAGATCGAGAGAGATGAGTGCGAAATTCGGTATGAATGACAGATATATATGAATGCACACTAGATATATGCATGTATCATACACGGGAGAGAAACGAGCGAGATTTGTTCTGTATCACAGATATATGTGGATCCAAGTAGCGGATCAGGATTATCATTAAGGGGTGTCAATAGTTGTAGTAAAAATATAATTATGAGGCTAGTAGGGCTAGAACATACTATCTCAAAGAATTTTTACAACCACTTAACCACTATACTAAACTTTTAACTTATGTCAAGATGTGTCAATATTTGTATATATATTTTTTAAACCACAATTTAACCTTTACACACAATGTAATTTTTCGACGAACGTTGTCGCTTCACACCTCTTACCCAAGAGTGGGTACGCCCCTGATGGATCTACTTGGATACAATGTCTTTAGAATAAATTACACCTGATACTATATATCCCAAGATACATATATCTGAATATATCTAGACACACTAAAAAACTGATAAGATACGTAATATTGGAATATGATATTTGACTTTTCCAAGTGGATATATCAATTATCAACCACGTGAATTGTGATTCATCAAGCAAAAGGGGGATTTCTCGAGGCTGGTCAACAAAACTGTCACTATACTTATATTTTATAATTTAAACATTCAAATTTTTATCATTAAATTTCTTATATTTTTAAAATTATAATTTTATATTTATTATTTATTCTAATTTTAATAATTTTTGCAGATAAATTTATGTAAAATTGGCAAAATAAAAGACAAAGCAACTCATCATTAGCACAATTTTGCAGTAAATTAAACTAAATCCAGAAAATTAATAACCTGTGCATCACGTGATTTTTTATTTTTTATTTTTTATTTTCTATATTGGTTGTTTTGGTAGAGTAGTAAACATAGGTCACATCTTCATAAATGAAGTGTGTGACAGTAATTAATTTGAATTAGGTCCATTAATTAGCTACCCCTAAAGTCAGGATGTAGTTGAAGTTTTATATATATATATAACAAAGAAAAAATCCTTTTGGCCAGAAAAGTTTGGCCATAATTTGGCCAGAATAGTAAAATGACATGTTCACACTATAAACTAGTTTCATTTTGGACAATTTTACCCTTTTACCTTGAAAATTGAATACATTCTTGGGATCTCTATATCCTTCCATTATGTTTCCAATATATTGAAAATAATTAATGAATGATGATTCCATAGTCAATTATGAAAAAAAAACTACAAATTTCAACAAAAAAAATATTAAGTGATCTCATGCAATCTATAGAAAAAAAAAATGTTTTCAAATTATGTTTTACAAAAAACAATAAAAATTGTAACATCAATAGTAAAAAAAAATATTTTTTGAATTACATTGTAGTCTTGTTGATTGTATTAGAATAAGAAAAATTTCACGTTATATTCCACATTATATTCTTGTTGGTTGTATTGGACTGAATAACTTATTTATAATTAAAATAAATGTTCGAGTTATATGATGACGTTATCGAGTAAATATATTCAAGATAAAATAAATTAAGAATCATATTGTTGAACCAATAAAAATTCTGTTACAGTGAATTACTCTTCGATTTGAAAAAAATATAATTTTTCAAGCTATAATTATATTTCACCAACATATATATAATATTTTTTTTATTTTTTTTTATCTCTTCTTTGTGTTATATATCTTTTATAAGTTCGGCAAAGAATCACTAAAATCTTATGGATATTCCACATTATATTCTTGTTGGTTGTATTACAATAAAAAAAAATTACCTAAATAATATTACAACAGATTATGGGCAAAAGATTAGTGTTAACTAAATTTACTTAACATTAATTTTTTTATTCAAATATGATAGTTAAAAAAATAGTTAATTGGAATTCGTAGGTCATTTTAGTAAAAAATATAATAATGATTCATAATTATCAAATCGACGTAATATAGGGGACAAAATTTGTATGATTAATATTATTAATGTTTGACTCTCTTTGGTTC
>JAJOOS010005373.1:0-26081 GCA_029582725.1 Solanum chiquidenum | reverse complement strand
ATAAAAGAGTGAAAAACTGAAGTGAAGAGAATATTTTACTGGAAACCATCATCATATTTTGAGTTTATTGTTTCGGGTTCATGGGATTTTATATTGTATGTAAATTATAATTAAAGACCAACACTAATTCAGACAAGGACTTAACCGAAGTGGCAAAAATAGTTTTGTTATCACACATTGATCATGACCACTCTGTTAGTATATGATATAGACATATTTGTTTCAACAATTTTCAGTCTTAAATTAATAAATTTCTAAACTACATTATCTCTAATTCATATGTAGTAGATGTCAAGAGTTGATTTCTCACGTGGTCATTCAACTATAGTCTATAGATAATTATCTCAAAAAGTCACTTTTCTTTGTTTTGTAAGAGAAAAGTCACTCAAATATTATTTTCATTCTTTAGTCAAATTTGGGTTGTTGTGCTTTTGTCTTTTTATTGTCTTTATCCATGTGTTACACATCTACTCCCATTTTTTTCTAGACTCTTATTCATACTTTGTCTGTTCAATTTTATAAGAGAAAATGTTGTCATTCTTTAGTCAAATTTGGGTTGTTGTGCTTTTGTCTTTTTATTGTCTTTATCCATGTGTTACACATCTACTCCCACTCTTTCCAAGTAAAACAAAACTATCATACAGAAAATAAATGCCATCAATTAGAATACAAAGCTTAAAAAGAAGTAGAGTTTCATCTTTCTAATCTTTTTCATAAGATAGAACGGTATTGTGTTACTTTTTGATTATCAGTCATCACAAAATTTCAAGGTTAATCTCACGGATCGTCAGTACTAAACTTACTCTTTGTAACACTAGAGTTACAATACTAAATACTTAAGTGACTAGACTATGTGTTAATTAGTCCCCCAGAAAATACATATCACTGGAAACAGTGGCCGAGCTAGAGATCAAGATACGTGTACGTTGGCTGAATTGCAGTATTCAAATTTGAATTTTTAATTAGGAAAAACGGTTTTCATCAGCCAAAAAATGGTAAATTTGAGTCATTTGGCTAACGACAGGGTTACAAAGAACTTGACTAACTCTCATTTGCTTTATGTCCTCGCAGATGTGAAGACCAAGTGGGAGTCCAGTTCCTGAGAAAGGAAGTTGATCGTGCAGAAGAGGATTGCCTCACTCAACGATTTTGACAGGTTTAAGCTCGTATTGGCAAAGATCGAGGTGTGATTGCATAATCTTTTTACCGTTGTGATGGTTATGTATCGATCTGATTCGTTTGTGTTGGACATTGCAGAGGGCTGGTGTGGTGAGACGGGCTTGCAAAGCTTAACAACTTTTTAAGTAGTGACAATATAGATTTATTTTTTCCATTTTTGCTTGTTTTAGACGTGCTGGGAAATTATTTTTCTGATGTATGAATTGTGAACTGTTTGTTTCAAAGAATGTTTCCTCAGTTATTTCATATATTGTCTTCATGCACACTTGCAGCCGCAGATATTCTTCTCCTCCATTCTTTTGAAGTATCGAGTCTGATACATCAACTGTCTACTCAATATCCTTGTACGAGTCTACAATGACTACACGAGATAAACTTTAGTTTGGTGAATTGAAGTTGACCTTAGGTGTAATGCGCACGATCATATGTTGAGGTGCTCGTTGGCGGTTGTTAGGTCTTGATTACGAAAGATGAAAGGCTCAAGAATCGGGGTTAAAATTCTCCGTTTCATTGAGGGCGAAAAATGAATCGACATCTTGGTGTGATACAAATTTAACCCACCTTGTTCCTGAAAAGGAAAGGATCAAACCTTGTTTCACCATTGGAGATAGAAAAGAAAAAAAAAACATTTTTCATGAATTAATTATTTTAGGGGTTGTTGTTAAGAGTTATGCAAATACTAGTAACGTAGAAATTAATTATGCGTGTTTTTTTTAATATATTTATAAAATAATATATATTTTCTTGTAATTTATAATAATTTAATCGAAGTTTTGTGGGTTTTTTTGCTAATTAAACACGGTATGTGGTGTGTCGAAATTTATACGTAGTCACTAAAAATATAGTAAAGTTATACAAAATTTAATACATAAATACTTATTTCCTAATCAAATTAAACAACCCCTTAATTCGAATATTCTTTTGTATCACTGACTAAAATTATATTAGGGTGTGAAAATTATTTATAGTTCCGAACTTTGGCTTAAAAATCAAATTCCCCCTCAACTTTGAGAAACAAGCATTCTTCCCCCCTTTATTCTATGCAAAGTCTATTTTACCCTTGTCATTTTTAATTCTTCCTCCATACAATATTTTTTTTTATATTATATATTTATAATATTTTATTTTTAACCTTTATATTTATAGATTTTTTTTAAATTCATTAATTTTATAAAGAATAATTCTTTTATGAGCTTGTTGCAAAATAAAATGTTATTATTTTTATGATTATTATTTTAATATTGCATATATTAAGTACGAATGTATAAATGTATTATGTACATTCATATTTTATTTTTACTTATCTCTTAGACATAATATATTAACGTGCTCTTTAACTTGATCTCGACTGACATTTATATCTTCCAACTTATGGGTTTGAACAAATAGACAGTTAAACTTGTATAAAATTGAACACATAGGCACACACGTTCTATACATACCATAATATGTGTCCTACATTACATAATACAAATCATTTCAAGTGTATCTCATGTAAAATGTGTGTTTTACTTGTTCAATTATATATATAAATAATTTTAAGTGTTTAGTTGTGCACACTCAAAGTTGAAAGGCGTAGATGACAATTGAAGCCAAGTTAAAAGGACACCTTTTATGTAGTTAGTTATATCTTTGATTCTCTATTGTCTATGTAGATAAATAAACTTTGATTGTCATTAATAAAATATTTTTAAAATTATAATTTAATTCTTTTACAATATAAATATATATCTTTTAGGAAATTGCTATGAAATATATCCTTATTTTATTAATTATTTTTCATTATTTGCATCAAAATATATTTATATAGTTATCACATAATTATAATTTCCGTTAAAATTAATAATATTATTTTTTATTCTGTTAATTGAATTTATTATAGAACGACATTAAATTATACTCTCAATCAATATTTTTTCTTTTCTGGATGAAATTAATTATTTTTAATAAAAAAATTGTTATATATATTAAAAATAAAATATTTATGATTTTAAAAAAAAGTATAAAGAGAGGATAAAAGTTGATAATGTAAGGGTAGTATGGACATTTAAAAAAGTCAGTTAGTAAAAGGGGAGGAATATGGACATTCAAAGGCCATATAAATTGTAGGCGTAGAATGAAAAAGAAAACAATTTATTAATTCAGTAAGTGATCAAATAATATGAGATAAATATATTTTTAAGTAGGTAACCTTAGAACTTTGTGGCTTACTAATATAATAACCAAAACTTTTGGGGTTTTGAAGAAAAGAAGAAAAAGAAGTCTCCTCTCCTCTGCTTGAGTTAAAAATATCAAAAGGTACAAATTCCTTGTAGCTTCCATTCTTCTCTCCCAATTATCAGCTTTGCATATATATATATATATATGAAGACTCAGAATCCCAATTTTCCATAATCTTAATTTGTTGTTTGTTCAATCAATATGAACATCTTTTCCAAGAAACCCAATGCCAAAGGTTCGATTTTTAACTTCTTGATTTCATCAAAAGTCAATTTTTGTTTGTTTGTTTACGTAATTGCTGCCTTAGAATACTGATTTGGGGTTGTCTTGAGGTAGGGGTACACTCTACCCTCCTCACCAGACCCCACTTTGTGGGACTGATTTGGGATTGAGGTTTAGTTGATTGATTGTGAAACCTCTTAAAAAAATTGAGTTTTTATGATTCTTGGTGTTTGATCATTCATAATATTGAGCTAAAGATTTTTTTTTTTTTTTTAAAATTATGACAGAGGCGCTTAGGGAGAGTAGAAGAGAACTGACTCATGCCACCAGAGGTAAAACTATTTTACACTTTTGTTCCTCCTTTCCCCTGGAAACAAGATACATTGAGCTCATAGGACATCCATTGTCTTGAAATTGAACTAAATGTATATGTGCAGAAGTGAATCCAAGATTTAAATTTGACGGGTTTGGTCTTTAATGTTCCTAACACATAACTTATTCAGACTTCTGAAATTATGGTTGGGAATATAATACTCCTTCTGTTTCAGTTAGAATATAATGGTATTAAACATGCCACGTGGAAAGTTAGAATTAAAGAGTTGCCGAAAGAGACATTCTCTTTTGAAACGGACTAACTTAGAAGAAAGTAAGACAAACAGATTGAAATGGAGGGAATATTGTTAAAATTTTAGTGGTTTCACACACAGAGAGACACACACATATATATCCATGTTCTGTATCCAAATAGTTGGTTCGGGTTTGCTAATAAGCTATCTGCCACTGTATATATATGTTATAGAAAATTCAAAGGGGAGTTGTAAAATATGTTGAAAGGTACACACTATCTTTAAATATTGTCTGGCTAAAGCTGCATTACCTCAATTGTTATAACTTCCGTGATTAGTTATTCTATTTTAATTTCATTTATCATTGGCCTTTTCTTCACCTTTTCTATAATTTGATAATGTGTAGAATGATGAGAAAAAATGCAAGGGGCAAGGTAGTCTTTGAATTGTATTTAGCATATTCGACCTTTGCATTTCATTCTCACTGTAACTTTTTTTTGGAATACATTAGATCATTAAGTAGTTGTAAAAGGAGGAGGCTTGCAGTTGGTTGATGCATGACCAATGTAGAAATAGTCAAAACTATGATGTGAATGCTCTAAATACGAAGAACTCATATTGTACCCTGCATAGTTTGGATTGAGACACAGTTGATATGATATTAAATTGTTAGGTCATTGGTACTAGATGATATTGTGGGGGCTTTATGAGCTATGCCAATATTGGTTTGGATAGTTGATAGAAAGTATTATTAATTCCAATCAGAAAAGAAAGTAATGTTATTGTAAACCTGAGGTATACAAGTGAGATAAACAGTGACTCTACAGGCTTAGGGAGTAAATAGAGTAACTCACTGGCAGAGGATTTAACAAGTTTATTGATCTCAACATCTACACACACCAAAGCCTTTGGAAGGTCTTCCAAACAAGCGTAGGTCTTTTTGAATCTTTGTTTAAATTGGCCTGATATACCTTGTATAAGATGCTCCAGTTTTTATTAAGTGTCTTCTGCAGTAGCTACTTGTATCATAAATGACAACCGTGCTAAATATTTTCTTTTGGATAACCATAGTGTCTTGGCATTGCACACACCTTGATTAATTCTACACGGCACTAGCACATGTACTGGTTAACTCTATCCACCAAGGCTTGGATAGATAAGAAAGAAATCACCTAGTTGTTTGCCTCCTCTGGGAAGTGAATCTGAGACCTCATGGTTCTCAACCCACTTCATTGACCACTAGGCCACACCCTTGGGTGCCACAACAGTGTTATTACGTTCAACCAAGGCCTTTCTACTTGTGCAAGGATGTAAAAGATGTTCTTGATCTTTGTTTAGGTTGGATTACCGTTTGCATTTAGGAAATTCATTATTGTGTCTACTAGAGATTGGGGTATACAGTAAAGTCTTCAATAGTGAATTGCTAGATTCTTGTGCAAAGTATCTTTCTTTGTGGAGTGGGGATGGGGGGAACTAAATTGTCCACTGCCTGGATTGGCTCACACGTTTTTTGTAACTATGGACAAATTTCTTTCATTACCTATTTCTTTCAAATGAATATACATATGCCATCCATTCTACTTTGGCAACTTTATGTTAGCTTTAACATGTTAGGGAACTGGATGAGATGATGTTCAATTGTAGGTAATGTAGGTTAAACCACGTTCTGTGAATGGGAATTTCAAATGGTAATAATTCATTAATAAGTTGTAATTTCTTTCCCATCAGAAGATGCACACAATCTCTGTTAATATAGAGGGCAAGGTAGGAAGATCATCACACTGATATCCACAATTTTCTTTTTGGTGTGGAAGTTCTTCTTGTAAGTAACTGTTGAGTAATTTATTTTAGTTTTAATATTGCGATGTAGGTATTGAGAAGGAAATTTCTGCTTTACAATCAGAGGTATGTCCAGATCTTGTTTCTGATGACTGTTCTTGAAAGTGCATAGTGTGTGTTCATGAGATACACTTTTTTTGCAATTGTAGAGCTTGTATAACTTTCATATATATCACATTTCCTTTACTTATGGTTCTTCACATGATATCACATCAATAAGAGATATTTTTATTTATTTCTTTCATGGAACAGGAAAAAAAACTTGTTGCTGAAATAAAAAGGACTGCTAAAACTGGAAATGAGGTGGGTCTCGAGCATCATCCCTGGAGACTTAATTAGCAGTTGTAATTTATTTAGTTGCTGCTTAAGTAACAGCTGAATACTGAGATGGTACTATATCATTTGGAACTCATGTGTCATCTGCTTTTCTCTCTGCATTTTCAGACAGCAACAAAAGTTCTAGCACGTCAGTTAATCAGGCTTAGACAGCAAATAGCCAACTTGCAAGGTAGTCGGGCTCAAATGAGAGGTATAGCGACTCACACACAGGTACTCCTCCAAGTCCATGTTACATGCTTGCTGATTTCAGTTCCTCATTCCTCTTTTACGGATGCATTTGAAAAGCTTAATGCCCATTGCAGGCAATATCTGCCCAATCTTCGGTTGCTGCAGGCATGAAAGGAGCCACTAAGGCTATGACTGCTATGAATAAGGTTTGAATGCCAAAGATCATGATATCTTATTTAATATTTCCATTTGATTGTTTGAGAGATCAGCATGCACTCTATCCTTCCCAGACCCACTTTTGGGACTGCACTGGGTTTGTTGTTGTTGTTGTATGAGAGAATGAAACATAAAAAAAAATCTCAATTGTTTTTTTTTTTTGATAAAGTTAAAGTTGTATTCTTCGGCATTAAGGGTATGCTGGCTACCTCCAAAAAGTTACAAGTTAAATCCATAATTACAAAGATCCTAGGAAATCTACCAGCTGCTCTACTTCTTCTATACCATCTTCTTTACACCAAAAAAACATGTTAATGCAATTTTCTTTAACTTTCTGAATAGTGTTAATAATATTCTCATGACACCTAGAGGTTTCTTTCTCTCCAAATAGCCAACCAGACACAAGTAAGTACTATAGACCACCATCTTTTTTGGGTCTTGCTCCCCCCCTCCTCATCCATTAGCTCAAAAGATCAGCAGTATGTTCTGGCATCACCCAGGGCTCTTGAGAAATGGTGAGAACCATGTGCCACACCTGAACAGTAACCCTACAGTGTAGGAATAAGTGGCTGTTAGTTTCTTCCTTCTCATGACAAAAAAAACATCTGGAGATGATCTGGAAGCCTCTTTTCTTGAGTTTTTCCTGAGTGAGACATGCCCTTCTGGTGACCAACTAGGTGAAGCATTTCACCTTGTTTGGGGTGTTGCCCTTCCATATCTGTTTCCATGGACCAAGAATTCCCCCCGAGTGAGTCATAATCTCTCTCTTATACAGTCTACGCACAGAAAGCTTGCCATCAGAGTCGTGTTTCCATCTTATACCATCTGCTTCTGTAGTAAGGCCCGTGAATTCGCCCAATCTGAGTAACAATTAAGCAATTCTATCCACTTCCCAATCATTTAGATTTCTCCTGAAGGTGAGGTTCCATCCTTGAGGGGACCAGATCTCAACAATTTTAGCATCAGGATTGGTGCAAAAAGAAAAGAGATCGGGGAAGACCGAGTTTAGACACTCTTGTCCAATCCACTTGTCGTTCCAAAAAAATATTTTGTTACCCTCTCCCACCTTGACCACCAAATTCTCCTTTAAACTAGGCCATAAATTTCTGATTGATCTCCAAACTGATACACCATACGTGCTATCTACTACATTAGACACCCACTCCTCAGTCTGCCCATACTTGTTGAGAATTGCTCTTCTCCATAATGCCTGATCTGCAACCACAAATCTCCAAAGCCATTTAGAAAGTAGACTTTTGTTCTGGACCCTCAGATTTTTTATGCCAAGCCCTCCTATCTTCTTGCTTAGTAAGGCTGTCTGCCATTTAACTAAGTGTATTTTTTTTTCTCCTTTGTTCCCCGACCATAGAAAATCACGCCTCAATTTATCTAACCTCTCTTCTACCTTTGCTGGTAAAGGGAAAAGTGACATAACATATGTAGGCAACGCATCCAGGACCGAATTGATCAGAGTGACTCTTCCTCCCAGAGATAGATAGTTTGCCTTCCAATTAGCCAACCTCTTCTCTGTCTTCTCAATGATTCCATCCCAAATCTCAAGCTCCTTGTGATTATTCCCCAAAGGCATTCCCAGGTAAGTAGTTGGTAAGTACTCTATCTTGCATTGCAAGATGCTTGCCAACAACTGAATATTTGCCACTTCCTTGATTTGGAAGATGCTGCTTTTCCCCCAGTTCACAGCCAGTCCAGAGATGGCCTCAAAAATCACCAAAATAACTCTAATGTAACTAACTTGTTCTGCCTTTGCATCGCAAAATATTACTGTGTCGTCTGCATATAAAAGGTGACATATTTGCAAATCAACCCCTGACTGATTACCAATGTTGAAACCCTTTATCCAGTCGTTCTGATTGGCCACTCTAATCATACTGTTACCCTCCATAGCTAAAATAAATAGGACAGGGGAGAGAGGATCTCCCTGTCGTAGTCCTCTCTCAGAAGGAAAAAACCCGGCAGGTTCTCCATTAACAAGTATGGAGAACCTGACAGTTTTGATTCAAAAACCTATCCATTTTAGCCATTTGTCTCCAAACCCCATCTGCTTCAAAATATTAAGTAGAAACTCCCAATTGACATGATCATATGCCTTTTCTATATCAAGCTTGCACATTATTCCTGGGATCTCTCCTTTAACCCTTGTGTCTACACACTCACTTGCTATTAACGCGGCATCCATAATTTGTCTTCCTTGAATGAAGGCCATTTGGTGATTGTTCACTAATTTGCTTATCACTTTCTTTAATCTCTCTGCCAACAGCTTACCAAAAACCTTTTACACACCACTAATGAGACTTATGGGTCTGAAATCCCTAAGTTCCATAGCTTCTGTCTTCTTTGGGATTAGAGCCACATAGGTGGCGTTGAGGCTCTTCTCTATTTCATGTCTTTCATGAAATTGTCTCACTGCATTCATGAAGTCTGTCTTCAGTATCTCCCAGAAGTCTTGGAAAAAACTCATCGGAAAGCCATCTGGTCCGGGGGCCTTATCACTAGCACATGATTTTATGCAATTAAAAACTTCATCTTCCTCAAATTGCCTCTGCAACCATACATTTTCCTCTTGGTAGTAATTGATTGTGGTTCCTTTAATTTCTTCTGAATCTGTTATTGTAACCCCTTCAACCATCAACTTATCAATGGTGTTAAATCTTTTATGGGCGGTAGCCATCCTGTGAAAATACTTGGTATTTTGTCACTGTGTTTGAGCCATTGTACTCTAGACTCTGCCTCCAAGCTATTTCCTCGTTTTTTGCAACATCTTCAAACTCCATTGGAAGATGTACTTTCTGAAGTAACTCATCCTCTGATAGTAATCTCAACTCCTGAGTCTTTTCTAAAACAGCCAACTGATTTAAGATTTCCTCTTTTCTCTGATTCCAATTGTTCCTATTCTCCAGTTTGCATTCTTTTAGCTTCCCCTTTAGCATCCTCAACTTGGAGGCTAGGGCATAAGAGCCCATACCAGTGATATTGAAAGATGCCACCAATTTGTAACCTTAACTGAGAAACCCTCCACCCTTAACCACCATTGTTCAAACTTTAAGTAAGACTTCTTCAAATTTAAATCTCCGCATTCCAACAAAATTGGATTGTGGTCAGAACCTATGCTTCCCTCTGGGAAGAGAATAAAAACCTATCAATTCTGGAAGCAGACATGTGATTGTCCCCCCTTCTCCATGTGAAAGACCCCTCAAATAAAGGAGGGTCAATGAACTCCATCTCATTGATCCATTCAGAGAATCCAGTCATTGGCGTAGTAATTCTGTGCCCTTTTGATCTTTCGTTTGGATATCTTGTGGCATTAAAATCTCCACAAGCTACCCAAGGCCCATTACACAGATCTTTGATGTTGATGAATTCTTGCCAAAGTTCTCTTCTAGTTATTGGATCACATGAGGCATACACAGCTGAAAGCAACCATGTGAGTGCCTGATTTATGCCTTCAAACTTGCAGGTCACCATTTGGTTTGCTGCTAATACCAGCTCTCCTTTCCACACCCTCTTATCCCACATTACTATGATGCCACCACTTCTGCCTATAGCATCCAAATGAAATTCCCCCATCCATCTATTTTGCCATAATTGTTTGAATACATTCACCTCTGATCCTCCCAATTTTGTCTCAACCAGAACGTAAATATCAGCCCCCCAATGTTGAAATAATCTCCTGACTATCCCCCTTTTTTCTTCTCCATTTAGCCCCCTTACATTCCAAGAAAGGATTTTGACTTTCATTGGAAATTTGTGTTTGTTATTCTCCCTCTGTTTCTTGATTCCCCTTCTTTAAACTTAACATGAAATTCCAAATTTCTTATCTCCTTTGGGATTATGTTCTTTGCTTTGATTGGTGTTGTCTCCACCTTCTTCTGCCTCAAATCCCCCCTCTTTTGATCAATTCTCAGAAATAGATCAAAAGCCGCCTTATCACATCCTTCAAAAGCAACCCCAAAAAGTTGACCGAGTTTAAGTACATCGGAATGTACCCAAAGTGAAGCTTTGTCTTCAATTTCTTGTTCTGAGAGACCATCATTAATTTGAAGAGGAAGAGGATCTTCAAATAATGTAATTTGCTCCAAAGCCTCTACCAGACTCCCGCGACTCAACCCCAAAAAGACCCACCCCCAGAAAGTTCCCCACGCGTTCGCACGCGCCACCACTTCCTCTCAGACTTCGAAGTCACTCGCGGCACGCGCCGGCGCGTGAATCGTCCAAACACAAAATTTCAGCCTTTTATTGGTTCGATCCAGGCTGCAAGGGCTTTCACCTCCCACTACGTCTTCGGTTAAAGCACTTTCCTTTCTTTTCATCAATTATTTAGGAGAAGGATGGAGAACAAAATCTTTTTCAGATTAGGGGGCAAGTCTTATGACTTTACTGATACCAAACTAGCCTCAGATTCTAGGTTTGAATGGGTGGAGAGTGCTAGGTTATATGTGAGAAGAATGAAAATGAGTAGAGTAGCTCTACAGTGGCTATGCAGAAGATTTAATGAAGCTTCAGAAATCAAAGGAAAATCCTTCAAAACTTGGAGATGCAGAGATTTAACTACTCTTATTTATTGCTCATTGAAGTACAATAAATATGGTAGATTTGTGTCTGTTATTACGGTTAAAGGAGAGCTGAGATCTATTATTATTCTCCCTGAAATCACATTTAATGTTGGCTGGTCTGATCTCTCTATGAAAATTGAGATCTTTATTAATAAGGCTGAAATTTTACAAAGAGAAACTCTAAATGCAGGGGAAATAATCAGTAATGGGCAAAAAGAAAAAGGAAGTTATAAGGAAGCTCTTCAAAAAAGCAGATGGCCCCCTAATGAACTTCAATCAGCTCCAGAGAGCAGTAACAATGGAGATAAGGATCCTTTGAGGAGAAGTCTGGTTGGCAGCTTCCCAGATTGTGATGAGATACCTTCTCGTAACGATGTTAGGAAATGGGCGCAAAACACATGGAGAGGCATCCACAACATACAAGTATTTGATTTGAACGGGATCCAATTCCTTTTTGAATTTCAGTCGAGAAGGGATGCTGAAAATGTGTTAGCAGGGAGATGGAGCAGGAGCAATCATCTATTGGAACTGGAGTGGTGGTCTCCGACGACGGGAGCTATTCCAGCCCAACATCAATTTGATTGGTTTTGGGTTTGAATTTTGGGACTACCGTTACATCTCTGGACTGATAAAGTGATGAAGGAGATGGGGAACCAGTGCGGTGGATGGATTGAAGCGGAAGAAGAAACCCAACTCAAGAATCACCTGGGATGGGTCCGTATTCGAGTCAAAGGTCCTCTGAAGGAAATTCCGGCATATGTAGAAGTGTGTGATGGAGAATTCAATTTTTCTTTGCCGGTATGGTGTGAAGCTCTGGTGAGATTCAGACGGAAGTCGAATCTAATGCATGTTGATCAACTAGAAGGTGCAACACAACATGTATCTGGAAGGGAGTTCCCACAGCAAAACCCTTTGCTGATTTTTATTCCAAAGGAGGTGGAGCCTAACATTTTGGGGAATGATTCGCAGTTAGTTTGCAAAAAAAAAGGGGAAGAGGAACACGCGGGTCTGAGTGAAAGACATGTGAGGGAAATAATTAAAAAATAGGGCCCAGGAATGGTATTAGAAGTGTTGGACCAAATCGGAATAAAAGGCAGTGGGTCACATGAAGCCCAATTGCCTAAGAAAGACTCCATCCAGTTAGAAAAGGAACCTTTTGTTGACAACCTCTTCTCGACAGTGAACAGTTTCTTTCCGAGCTCGAATATATCAGAGATGGAGATGGGGGCTGGAGTGAGAACTGAATCCTCTTTTGCTAAGGATGATGTGGCAATTTACTATGGGTCGGAAGTTTTGGGGGGTGAAGACAACAACATGCCTATGGTTATTTATGATATCGAAGGAGCAGGAATTAATTCAGCAGAAACTGATAAGATAGAAATCTCAATTGTTTTTATTCTTAAAAAAAGAATTAAATATAAACTTGTCTTCATACACACGTGGCTATAATTCAAGGAAATGGGGAGACCGACGAGGTTGTCTCACATCGTATTGGAGCGTGGTGGCTGAAATGGAAGCTCGGATCTAGTGTCCTATGGGATAAAAATGTGTCACTGAGACTTAAAGGTAGGTTCTATACAGTGGTTGTTAGCCCAACCTTGTTGTACGGGGTTGAGTGTTGTCCAGTCAAGAACTCTCACATTCAGATGATGAAGGTAGCATAAATCTCACATTCAGATGATGAAGGTCATAAATGAGGATGCTTAGATGAATGTTTAGGCATACTAGGAGGGACAAGGTTTGGAATGAAGATATACGGGACAGGGTGGGGTGACCTCCATGGAGGATACGATGCGGGAAGTGAGTCTGAGATGGTTTAGGCTTGTGAAGAGAAGCACAGACGCCCCAGTGAGGAGGTGCGAGAGTTTGACAATGATAGGTCTAAGGATAGGTAGGCCGAGGAAGAATTGGGGAGAGGTGATTAGACACGACAAGACACATTTCAGCTAACGAGGACATGACCATAGAAAGGATAGCATGGAGGTCAAAGATTAGGGTAGAATGTAGATGGTTAGTATGTAGTTGAGCGATCTCTCCCTTTCCAATGGTAGAGCGTGGGTCAAGCCTGGAGCACCTATCTACTCCCTTACCAGTATTAATACTATTGTGCTAACATTATCTTATTCTCCAATTTTATTTTATTACTATTGTTGTTTCTTGTTCTTTGGTTTTCTTTACTATTTGATGTCAGTACTTCTCTGTCTTTAATATTTTCATTGTAACTTCTTTTACACTTGCACTCTTCTGAAAAATCATCTTTCTTGAGCTGATGGTGTATTAGAAACAACCTCTCTACCCACAAAGGTAGGGGTAAGGTTTACGTACACCCCACCCTCCCCAGACACCATTTGTGGGATTACACTAGGTATGTTGTTGTTGTGTTCATCTTCACATACATGGAGATGGATCTCATGATGAGAGGGTTCCTGCACTCTTCACTGGTTGGTGGGATGCTACTTCTTGTTCTCTTGAACCCTCTTAGCTCCTTGTGGATAAATTAAAGATGTGGGTTATATTGGGACTAGCAGTTTGATCCTTTTGTGTTTCTCGACTCCTCTTTTCTTTGTTCCTTTATCTTCTTGCCTCCATTATTTGGTTTATTTTCATATTACTCATTAAAACATGGAATTTGTGTTGTATGTGAAGTCATCATCATTCCTTCTAAATTTTAATAATCATCAGTTGACTCAATGCAGCAAATGGACCCTGCAAAGCAAGCGAAGGTGATGCAAGATTTCCAGAGGCAATCAGCTCAATTGGATATGACGGTATGACTGATTGCACATTATCTACTGATTCTAAAATAAAATCCTATCTCCTTCATGTCCACTTAGATTATTAGAAGTCAACTCAATAATATGGTGTTCGTATATGTAGACTGAAATGATGTCAGATGCCATAGATGATGCTATAGATGATGACGAAGCAGAAGAGGAAACTGAAGATTTGACAAATCAGGTATGCTTTTAAAATCCCCATTTTGTAATGACTGAAAATAGTTAGTGGACGTGCACCAAGCAATGTGTACTTACTTTATGCTCTCTTAGTAGTTGATTTAATTGAAAATATCCATTACGTATTGATTGCTCTAGTGATGCAAGTCTTCATAAAAACTCGCACTAAGTTTGGTAACCCTTATCCTTCCTGCGAAAACCAAAGCATCAAAGACATCGGTCACCTAGTAAATAAACGATGGTCTGCGATGTCTTTATGGCTGTCTTTAGGATCATTGTCTTTTTAATATAATATATTATTCTGGATTCTTTTCACGGAAAATGGTAAAAGTTGCCCCTAACATTTGTGATTTGTCTTATATATGTCGTTCACTAATCTATCAGCTCATAAAAGCCCCCAATGTTATCTTCTATCTCAAATATACCCCCGAAATAAAAAAGGTCCAAATATGTCCCTCAAACTAAAGGTGGAAGCTGCATCGGGGTATGTTTTGGACCCTTTTAATTGCTTAGAGGTTCAGTAGAGTCCATTTAGGACCCCAGGATTGAAGTTTTGCACCATATATTGCATATGTATTTTCATTGAAAATGGAATGACGATTGAATGTGGAATATTCTTTCTAGAAATCAATTAATTATGAAATGCATTAAAAAATATATATATACTAAATTTCTTTACACATGGTCCCACCTACTTATCGGCTTCTTGCATGTTAACTCAATCTTATTTTTGCAGGTCCTTGATGAAATTGGAATTGATGTTGCCTCACAGGTTAGTTTTTCATTATTGTTTCACATTGGAAAAAGTAGTATTTTACTTGCAAGAAGGAAAGGAGTTAAGTGCCGACAATTACCGTGTTAAATTGAAGATCCCGTGTTTTAATCTGGACAGATGTCAGCAGCTCCCAAGGGCAAAATTTCTGGAAAAAGGACTGAGGAATCAAGCAGGTTTGTTTTCATTTTCTTTTGATATAGTCTTTTTGTTACTTTATTGCCCTTGAGTTTGTTCTGAAGACAGGACTTGAAAGAAAAGTATGCTTTAGCTTGAACAATGAAGTTAAACCATAAAGATAGTGTAACGAAGATGAATGTGTGGTAGGCACACAACATGGGTTTGAATTCTATTGATGAATTAAGTTTGGTATTTTAATGGAGAAGGACAGAGGGAAGAGGCTCAAATATCCATCGAGTTTGAAGCTAGAAACAACATATTTCTCAGTTATTCAAAAAAAGAAAGAAAAAAGAACCTACAGAGCTAGGTTTCACTAACATGCGTCCTTCGCTAGAAATTGCTAGCCTAGCTAAAGCCATGCTAGTCTTCACTCGACTATCTTGGTGTTGGAGCTGTTGATCTGAGCTATCAGTTTAATCTCAACCGAGCTCAACAAATCGAGTGTAATATTTAACAAGCTCTTGGCGGTTCAAACTTACCAATTTGGTGAAACAATTAAAACCAAAAAAATTGTAGGCCAACTTTGTCTGAGCTACTTTAAAAAATTGAAAAGGAGAGTATAGAGACTAAAAACGGAATACATAATAGGAGCTATTACAACTAGGAAATAATGGTAAATGATGAACTAATTTTGACTCAAGTACTACTGTATCCTCGAGCAAAATTACTAGACATCTTGAGTGCATTGCTCGCTGACAGATAAAGTATTTGCACTTTTGGTTTTCTATTTTTCTTTTCTTCCTGTAAATAATCATAATGTATTAAGTGTTTTTTTCATGCTCTTTGATCTCATTAACTCGCTCATGTACATTTCATTGTTGTGCTTTCGTGCTGGCAGTTCGGGGATTGATGAACTGGAGAAGAGATTGGCTGCACTTAGAAATCCTTGATGTCAATATCTAGGACTAGTTCTTATGGAGTTTCACCACACATAAAGCATGATTCCTGTAAGTTTTATGTACATAATTTTGCTCCAAGAATGATGTGATGCATCACTTGTTGGTCTTCTTTGAGTGATAAATGGTTGTCCAAAAGCTACAAACAATGTATTTGTCATTTGATAAAGTCAATCTTGGCATGACTTTCTTTCATCCCTTGTCATGAAATTTTTTACTTTCATGTGCTAGTGTGTGTGCATTTTGTTTGATAATGGTGGTATCCAGAAGCAACCTATGCAAACCTTGATTATTTCACCGGGTACCTGTTACCTCCCACCAACATAGGTATTGGGTAATTGTGCCACTGGTGGTTAGGCTGATGGGAAGTAATCACCTATCATATATATATATAAAAGAGAACCTTAGGCCCGCCTACGTGGCGCCACCACAAACCAAAATTCCCTTTTAATTTATTTATTTACAAAATCAGCCTTTCCCTTTTGTGACTTTTATGAAAAGTTGCGACTTTAATGAAGAGTTGCGACTTTTATGAAGAGTTGCGACTTTATGAAGAGTTGCGACTTTATGAAGAGTTGCGACTTTTATGAAAAGTTGTGACTCTTATGAAAAGTTGCGACTTTAATGAAGAGTTGTGACTTTTATGAAAAATTGTGACTTTTATGAAAGGTTGTGACCTTACCGAAGGGTTACAACTTTCCAGATAGTTGTAACCTTTCCAATAAGGCACAATAAACATTTGTTCACACTACCCTTTGTTGTCTATAAATAGAGGGATTTCCTCTCATTTTAAAACAACGAAAATTTTGAACCTCCTCTTCTTCTTCTTCTTCTTCACAATTATATATTTGTGTACTTTGCTCCTGTTGAGTGACTCACTGACACCATTGTTTATGTTACAGATCTTGGTATGTATTTTTACAGTCATTAATAATTTATGCATATGTTATTAAGAATAAATGATAAGATGTAATAATTTTCATTTTCCTTTACATATACGAAATCTTTTATGTAAGATAATATAGTGTTTTAGTTTTAATGACGGATAGCTTCTAAGTATTATTTTATAAATTCCATCATATTAAATTCCCGCGCAAAGCGCGGGTGAGTTTACTAGTTATAAGATAATTCGGGATTATTTATTTGTGTTGCTGACCCTCCACGTGTCCTTTTCGATTAGGGTTAGAGGCAATCAAATGTATAGCCCCATGGTTAGTTACGAGTGAAATCTTAAATGGATAGTACATTTAAACTATTTCTCGGAGTAAAAGAGCAAAAGTGACCCTTTTTCGTAGATAATTATGCAAAAGATTAACATTTTCAAATCTATATCTGTATAACTTTATAAAAGCAGGGACAGAAGCACAACTTATTATTAGGTTGCCAATTAGCAGTTTTAGGACAATGCTCTAACAATAAAGGAGCAACATAATTATTCGATTATAAATAAATACATACAAACTAAACAAAATGTGCAGCAAAATGTTACAAACTTATTCTAAAAGAAATTTGAAACACAGCTCTGTTATGATCATCAAATCCAAATTGTTTGTGTTCTCATATCCATTAAAGCAATTCCCTTTGCCAGTAAATGTAATCACTTGTCACAAACTCATTCTTCCTTGTTAATGCTCTTTCCTCTATCTCACGATAAATATCTTCCTCTAATTTACCTCTTCTCAACGCTCTCTCTTTAGACTGCTGCAAAACCTCAGCACACGTTGAGGCAGCAGCGAGCAATCCAGGGACACCCAACACTCTGCCTTCACTTCTTTCTTGAGCTAAATAGGGACAAGATAACACATTCTTCAGCTTGTTCAAAAATTTATTCATGACTCTTAGATTCTTTGAATTGTAAGTTAGGGATCAGAGAAATGTATACATTTCATTCAATACACACAACATTTATTGAATAACGTTAGAAACTTACATAAACTTTATATATCATCAAAAATTCATAATATTACATTTTCCAAGTTAAGAAGAAACTTACTTGTAAAACTAAAAAGAAACTAAAAGGCAAATCCATTACGCCAACGACTTCTTATTCTCAGCATCTGAAAAAAATAAGATAGTGAGTCAAATACTTGAGAGTTGATCACTGATTGAATTTAGTAGTCACTGTTATAACAACTTCCAAGCTTTTCAAATCTTTAGCTTCTTGAAGTTGTTGGAAAAACAAATATGCTTCATATTGAGAATAATTAGTTGTTATTAACAAAAAACATTTAAACTAATATATTAGTAGTTAGAATAAACTAAAAAATATTAGTGTAGATCGTAGCTTGAATACCTGAAGTTCTGAAATCAAATCCTTCTTTATTGGTAACTTGTCTAGAAACGATTATCTCTTCTTCTGTAGTTCCTTTGACTTTGCCTCTTCTTTCTCCTTCGCATGATAATTTTGTGTTCCAGTTCTTCAATGATTCTTGCAAGCCATTTCATATTTCCAGTTGAGATCATGAAATATATCATGGATAATCCAATACACAGTCCACTACCATAGCCCATCAGCGCGGCTTTCCAAAAGTTATAGAGAAATTCAGAATTGCTTTCTTGATTGTCTAGCGCAGATCCTGTATAATTTGTCTCTGACACATGATCATTGCCACAACCTTTTGAAACTGGAAATCCACGCAATCCATCATTACCTTCATATGAATTTCTCTCAAAGGTATGAAATTGAGGTCCTTGAGGGATGCATCCTTGGAGATAATTGTGGGAGAGATCTAAGAATTCAAGAGATGTTAGAGAAGCAAGTTGTTGTGGTATCTCTCCCGAAAGCTGGTTAAACGAAAGGTCCAATGATTCCACTACAGATAAACTTCCAAGTGGTGGTATATGACCTTGCAATTGATTATGAGATAAATTCAGTACCCGAATCGCAATGAGATCTCCCAGAACACCAGGAATATGTCCTTCAAATTTGTTGTTTGAAAGATCTATAACTGTGTACAAAGACAAAATTCTCACAACTTCTAGCTTCAATCCCTTTGATACAACTACCACTGAGTCTTGGTAATCTCCCTTTCCTTCATAACTTGGTAACTTCATTGTTTGATCAATTGTCCTCATGCCTTTCAAATGTTGAAACAGACTCGTTGGTAAGTCTTTTGAGAAGGCATTGTTAGAGAGATCTATGATTCGAAGATCAGGAAACATGATTTCAGTCCCTGAAGATCTTATGGGTCCATGCAATTTATTCGATGTCAATCTTAAAACTCTCAGCTCTGTCAAAGCTCCCAACCACATGGGAAATGTGTCATTGAGGTGATTATCTCCCAGATCAAGAACTTGCAACTTTTTGCAATTGGACAACGACCGAGGGATTCTCCCCTCTAGTTCATTGCCATGCAAATTGAGACTTATAAGTGAACTTCCAATGCTAAAATTTGTTGGAAGAGTCCCAGAAAGTTTGTTATTCTGTATATCAAAAACTTGGAGGCTACTAATATTGCTAAAACATTGTGGAATTGCTCCCTCCAGATTGTTTCTGCCCAAATCTAGTATTCTCAGTGATGTTAAATTGGAAATAGATGAAGGGAGCTCTTCACTGAGATTATTATGTGACATCATCAATAACTGGAGGCCACTGATATTACCCAAACATTGCGGAACTTTTCCCTTCAAGTTGTTATCATTAAGAAACATATAAGACAAGTTGTTCAAATTCCCCAATGAAGCAGGAATAGAACCACTAAGAAAGTTCCTACCCAAAGCTAGCATAGTAAGAGATCTTAGGTTACCTAGTTCTTCAGGAATAGTGCCAGAAAGGTGATTATAAAAAAGAATCAAAATAGCCAAGTTGTTCAAATTTCCCAATGAAGCAGGAATAGAACCATTAAGAGAGTTATTACCCAAAGATAGCTTAGTAAGAGACCTTAGATAACCTATTTCTCCTGGAATGGGGCCATTTAAACTGTTTACAGATATACGGAGGGTTAGAAGCTTAGCTATTGAGCCGATTTGTGGTGGTATTGTTCCTGAAATCTGATTGAAGTTCAAGTCAAGATAGACAAGATTAGTGAGATTACCAATCTCAGGTGGAATGGTGCCAGAGATATTGTTCATGCTAAGATCAAGATTCTCAAGAAAAGGGAGAGATGAAAACGGAAAAGCATACAGTGTAGCACTGACACTAGCATTTGTAATATTCAACGTGTTCACCCTACCATTAAAGCATATAACTCCATACCAGTCCGTGCATGCATTAGAACTTGGCGTCCACGAAGCCAATAAGGAATTATTCTGATTCTTGAAAGTTGCTTTCCATTTCAAGAGGGCAGTTGCTTCATCAGTGGAAGCAAAAGTAATTGTAAATAGGTAGAAAAGAGTGAAAAACTGAACTGAAGAGAATATTTTGCTTGAAATCATCATCATATTTTTAGGTTAATTTTTTGTGTTCATAGGATTTGATATTGTATGTAACTTATAATTAAAGATCAACAGGAAACACGTTTTCTCCAAATTTTCAAATTTGGCTGCTATCAGAGAAAATGTTGTCACTCTCAATTCAATTTTTTGGTTGTTTTATGTTACACCTCTAATTCAACCAAGGACTTAATCAGACATTGATTATGGCCATTTTTAATGTATGACAAAGACATATCTGGTAGTGGAACATATTCAATGATTCTCAGTCTTTGGTCAATAAATTTCTAGACTTCATTATCTCTAATTCATATATCAGATGTCAAGAGTTGATTTCTCACTTGGTCACTCAACTATTCACAAAGTCATTTTTCTTTCTGTTTTTCTTTTTAAGAAAATGTTGTCATGCTTAAGTCAAATTTGAGTTGTTCCGTTTTTGTCTTTTAGAAAATGTATCACAAGAATGGCAGTTATATGAACATAAAGATTAAATCAAACTTTGAATCCATAGTAAACAGAAAATAATTAAGCATATTTGTTTGGTCCTCCTCCCCCAAAATAAATAAATGAAGAGCAACAAAAATTAAGGGGTTTTATTTTTATTTTTATGAGACCTGCAATAGTTTCAAATTTCTCATGCTCGAATTTTGAGTTGTTTTTAGTTACACATTTAATTCAACCAAGGACTTAGTCAAACTGACCACTTTTAATGTATGATTCAGACATGTCTGGTTCTCAATTCTTATCTCTAAAGTAGTGGACCATATCCAATAATTTTCATGACCAGGCATGCTCCATCTTAGACATTTGATACTAATCTTAGGCTTGAATCTCTCAACCTGGTAATGAATATTTATCCATTGATGCAAGAATTGTTCTTTAGGAAATTGAACAGAGGGCAACATCTTGATTTGATGGATAACCAAATTACGTTTACTGCTAACATAAACATGAATTTGTAATTGTAGGTCTAGTTGAGGCACATCAGCTATCTTCTTGATTTTGTGCTTCCTTTTCTTGAATCTCTCCTTCATTATGTTGAGTCATAGAAGCAGTTTGATGTTGCAGAGGCACAATAGCCATTTGCTGCTGCATCATCAGCGCTTCGTGTTGTAACGGTTGTTGTGATTGAGTCATATTGGCAACCTGTTGTCGCATGAGAACGCCATAGTCATGGTAATGAGCCATTTTGTGCAGCATTTGTTTCAGAGTTGGTTGAACTATTAAGTGCATACTGTGAATTGTCAGCTACTTCGAATAGATTATATGAAACTTCCCTGTTTTTTAGGGTCATTTTACAAGATTCTGTCTTGCCAGTGCTGTTTCCTATAGATTATCCCACTTTGATCTATCTAGTATACCCCCTTGTATCTGGAAATAGAACAGACAAACGTTTCAAACTTACATTATTGCAATTGGCAAAGGAAAGTTTCAAAGTGCTACGAGCACAACAAGGAACATTATTGATGAATGCAAATGACAAAAACAGTTTACTTTGAGTAAGCCTGTTTGTATAATAAAAGGCTAAGCAAAGGGCCGGACCACAAAGGTGTATTGTATGCTACCTCACTGTTTCCACAACAACCTTATCACAAAAAATTAAAACTTGGGCTCTCCCACCATAATAACTAGCTTTAGGGTGTGAGTTAACCAGTTACGCCTTAGGTTGTTATGTATTCTTCTTTGTTTGTTCTCTCTCTTCTATCGTGCGCTAAATATCTTCCTCCATTCTTTCAGCTCTCTAAGATTCTTTGAGGTGAGTATTATTGATCCGAGAAATGCATACACATGATTCAATACACACAACATTTATTGTATATCATCAAAATTCATAATATTACATTTTCCCAACTGAAGAAAAGCTTATAAAACTAAAAATCAAATACAACATCATAAGCTGCAGCATAGGAAGAACCAAATCCATTACGCCAATGTCTTCTTATTCTTGGCATATGAAAAAGCTGGAAAAAAAATAAGACAGTGAGTCACACAACTATAAATTTTTTGCCTCTGTTATCACAGCTTCCAACTGATTACTAGCAATTTGTATCAAGCGTTAATAAGCACCTGTTTGTAACAAAAAAAAGCATAAAACCTAAAAAAGATTAGTGTAGAGCTTAGCTTGAATACCTGAAGTTCTGAAATCAAATCCTTCTTTGTTGGTAACTTGTGTAGATGCGATTATTTCTTCTTCTGTAATTCCTTTGACCTCTCTGCTTCTTTCTCCTTCGCATGTTAATTTTGTGTTCCAGTTCTTCAATGATTCTTGCTAGCCATTTCATATTTCCAGTTGAGATCATGAAGTATATTATGGATAATCCAATACATAGTCCACTGCCATAGCCCATCAGAGCGGCTTTCCAAAAATCATTGAGAAATTCAGAATTACTTTCTTGATCGTCTTCTGCAGACACAGTATAATTTGGCTCTGACACAGGATCATTGCCACAACCTTTTGAAACGGGGAATCCACGTAAGCCATCATTACCTTCATATGAATTGCTCTCAAAGGTATGAGATTGAGGTCCTTGTGGGATGCATCCTTGGAGATAATTGTGAGAGAGATTTAAGAATTCAAGATACGTAAGAGAAGCAAGTTGTTGTGGTATCTCTCCCGAAAGCTGGTTAAAGGAAAGGTCCAATGATTCCACTATAGATAAACTTCCAAGTGATGGTGGTATTTCACCTTGCAATTGATTATGAGATAAATTCAGTACCCGAATCGCAATGAGATCTCCCAGAACACCAGGAATATGTCCTTCAAATTTGTTGTTTGGAAGATCTATAACTGTGTACAAAGACAAAATTCTCACAACTTCTAGCTTCAATCCCTTTGATACAACTACCACCGAGTCTTGGTAATCTCCATTTCCTTCATAACTTGGTAACTTCATTGTTTGATCAATTGTCCTCATGCCTTTCAAATGTTGAAACAGACTCGTTGGTAAGTCTTTTGAGAAGGCATTGTTAGAGAGATCTATGATTCGAAGATCAGGAAACATGATTTCAGTCCCTGAAGATCTTATGGGTCCATGCAATTTATTCGATGTCAATCTTAAAACTCTCAGCTCTGTCAAAGCTCCCAATCACATGGGAAATGTGTCATTGAGGTGATTATCTCCCAGATCAAGAACTTGCAACTTTTTGCAATTGGACAACGACCGAGGGATTCTCCCCTCTAATTCATTGCCAGGCAAGTTGAGACTTATAAGTGAACTTCCAATGCTAAAATTTGTTGGAAGAGTCCCAGAAAGTTTGTTATTCTGCATATCAAGAGCCTGGAGGCTACTAATATTGCTAAAACATTGTGGAATTGCTCCCTCCAGATTGTTTCTGCCCAAATCTAGAATTTGTAGTGACGTTAAATTGGAAATAGATGAAGGGATCTCTCCGCTAAGATTGTTATGTGACATCATCAAAACCTTGAGGCCGCTGATATTACCCAAACATTGCGGAACTTTTCCCTTCAAATTGTTTCTCGGCATATACAACACTTCTAGTGATGTCAAATTGCACACAAATGAAGGAATTTCCCCAATGAGATTGTTATCATTGAGAATCATAGTTTTCAGATTTCTCAAATTGCCAAATGAAGCAGGAATAGATCCATTAAGAGAGCTATTACCCAAATATAGATAAGTAAGAGACCTCAAGTAACCTATTTCTTCAGGAATAGAGCCAGAAAGCTGATTATTATAGAGAAGCAAAGCAGACAAGTTGCTCAAATTCCCCAATGAAGCAGGAATAGAGCCATTAAGAGAGTTATTACTCAATTGTAGGACATTAAGAGACCTTAGGTAACGCATTTCTCGAGGAATAGAGCCAGAAAGCTGATTATTATAAAGAAGCAAAAAAGATAAGTTGCTCAAATTCCCCAATGATGCAGGAATAGAGCCAGTAAGAAAGTTATTACTCAAATATAGGAAACTAAGAGACCTTAGGTAACCTATTTCTTCAGGAATAGAGCCAGAAAGTTGATTTTGATAAAGAAGCAAAAAAGACAAGTTGTTCAAATTCCCCAATGAAGGTGGAATAGAACCAGTAAGAAAGTTCCTACCCAAAGATAGCTTAGTAAGAGACCTTAGGTAACCTATTTCTTGAGGAATAGAGCCATTTAAATGGTTGTCAAATATACGGAGGGTCTGAAGCTTGGCTAGTGAACCGATTTGTTGTGGGATTGTTCCTAAAATCTGATTGAAGTTCAAGTCAAGATAGACAAGATTAGTGAGATTACCAATCTCAGGTGGAATGGTGCCTGAGAAAGTGTTCATGCTAAGATTAAGATTCTCAAGAAAAGGGAGAGATGAAAACGGAAATGCATAGAGTGTACCAATGACACTGGAATTTGTAATAGTCAACGTGTTTACCCTACCATTAAAGCATACAACTCCATACCAGTCCTCACATGCATTAGAATTTTGCATCCATGAAGCCAACAAGGAATTATTCTGGTTCTTGAAAGTTGCTTTCCATTTCAAGAGGGCAATTGCTTCCTCAGTGGAAGCAAATGCAACTGTAAAGAGGTAGAAAATAGTGAAAAGCTGAAGCGAAGAGAATGCTTTGCTAGAAACCATCATCATATTTTGAGTTTATTGTTTCAGATTCATAGGATTTGATCTTGTACGTAACTTATACTAATTAAAGATCAACAGGAAACACGTTTTCTTCAAATTTTGCAAATTTGGCTGCTATCAGGGAAAATATACTCATTCTCAAGTCAAATTTTGAGTTGTTTTAGTCAAGGACTTAGTCAAAGTGGCCAAAATAGTTTTGTTATTAGACATCGGTCATGGCATGACCACTTTTAGCGTATGATAAAAACATGTCTGGTTATCAATTCTTATCTCTAAAGTAGTGGATCATATCCAATAATTTTCAGTTTTAGATCTATAAAACTCTTTGTTACATTATCTCTAATTCATGTAGTAGATGTCAAGAGTTGATTTTTCACATAATCACTCAACTATTCAGAAATTCACTTTTCTTTGTTTTGTAACAGAAACATTATGTAATTGTTGTCATTTCAAGTAAAAAGTCACTCAATCAATTCAAGTTATATTTTCGGTAGATAATGATGGCGTGGAATTATTTTCAATCTTTTTAAAAAAGTGAAAAGCCAACAATTCTCCTTCAGCCAATGACTTAGTCAAAGTGGCCATAATAGTTTTGTTATTTCATATTAATACAGAACATGTCTGGTTCTCATTTTCATCTTTAAAGTAATGGACTATAGCCAACAATTCTACGTCTTAAAGCCAATAAATTTCTGCTTTACAATCAGAGGTATGTCCAGATCTTGTTTTTGATGACTGTTCTTGAAAGTGCATAGTGTGTGCAGTGGCGGACCCAGGATTTTCGTTCAGGGGGTTCGAAAAATAAAAGTATAAACGTGTAAATAAGCCAACAAAATAAAATTTCAAGAAAGTAGTAGTATATAGCTTATAGGTACAATTTTTAGGAATAGGAGTATGGGACCCTTGAATTTTTTGGGTTTAACACAACATTTTAGCACGTTTTATTAAAAAAAAATACATGAAAATCGGAACTGGAACTAAAAAAACAAAAAAAACTGAAAGGAAAAAACTAAA